>CAUYQU010012596.1:0-31798 GCA_963574635.1 Cheracebus regulus | reverse complement strand
GACTTTAACATTACACTGTCAATATTAGACAGATCAACGAGATAGAAAATTAACAAGGATATCCAGGACTTGAACTCAGACCTGGAACAACTAGACTTAACAAGTATTTACAGAACTCTCCTCCCCAAATCCACAAAACATACATTTTTCTCAGTATCACATTACACCTATTTTAATAGTGACCACATAATTGGAAGTAAATCCCTCCTCAGCAATTGCATAGCATTTCACAGGTTTAAATAAAATATTGGTTGGCTGCTTATTGGTTATTTTCATCCCCTATTCCTTCCTGTCTCCATTGTTAAGCACAATTATTGGCATAAAAGAAGTTTTTAATATCCATCTTTAGACTGCATTCTAGCCTGGGCAATAAAACAAGAATCCTGTTCTCTCTCCCTCTCTTCCTCTTTTTTCTTTCTTTCATTCTTTTTTTTCCTTTTGCTCTTTCTTTCTCCTTTTCTCTCTTTTAAAAAAATAATTCTTAATATGACTTTTCAATGTTTATGTAATAGTGTGTAAGCTAAATCTTCTATTTCTGTTATTCTAGAGTCATTTTTTGGGGATCTGTTGCCTGTTTAGTAGCAGGGACCATTATGAAATTAGAGCATAATTATTTATACATTTTTGTTTCAACCAAAGTATACATTTCATTAGCATTTGAAGAAGATGTCTTTTATAGTATATTCAGTCAGTTCATATTTCTGAGGTGCAAAGATAGAGGAAAATGATTAACTAATGTCCAGATGCATTACTTTAGTAATGAGTTTTTTGTAGAAAGGAAGTCAAGATAGTATATTGATTTTTAAAAAATTTATTGGCATATAAGTAGAGATGCATAGTAACTTACAGGGTTCATTTTGATGACACCCATACTCTGTTAGTTAAGAATAGGAAAACCATTCTTTAAAAAGAATGAAATCATGTCTTTTGCAGCAATGTGGATGCTGCTAGAGGTCATTAACATGAGCAAATTAATGCAGGAGAAGAAAACTAAATACTACATGTTCTCACTTATAATTGAGAGCTAAACATTGGGTCTTCCTAGTCATAAAATGGCAGCAGTAGACACTGGGGAATACTGCTGGGGAAGGGGGAGGGGGAAACGGGTTGACAAACTAACTATTGGGTACTATGCTCAGTATCTGGTAATTGAATCATTTGTATTCCAAACCTCAGCGTCTCTCTGTGTAGTTATGTAACAAACATGCATATGTACCCTCTAAATCTAAAATAAAAGTTGAAAAAAAAAGTGAAATATATCCTTAAAAAAGGAACAGGCAAAGTATTGAAGGTAATTCTCAGATGCCAAATCCAAATCCAAGGAATCTCTTGTACTATGTTCACTTCTGACTGTTCTCTCCTATTACATTTCTCAAGGTTATTACATAATTTTTACCTTATAGATGTAATGTGTGATGTGATGACTTCATATTTGAGAAATCCCCAGTAAATGTTAACATGTGACAGTTTGTGAGGATTCCTGTGGAAATCAGGGGGATCTCGGTCTTTTGAGGGAGGGTGTTATTGGGTTACTTTTGTGGAGAGGATTGCTTCCATGCAAACTTATCGTGAAGATGCTTACGGTTTAAATATACCTGGTGAAGAGGGTTGGCCGGGGGGAGGCGGGGGCACCAAAAAGCCGAGCAACAAGGAAGATAGGAGAAGTAAAAAATAGACTCCAATAGTTTACTTCAGTTTCTGTCCTGTCCTCCAAGGAAGTTCATACCCGCCAGTTTGAAAGACTGGCCTGTAGATCATTTACCACTCAGGTATCAAGGTGCTTTTATAACCCTTCATTTCTAAGTTCATTCCCAGTGGACTCCATCGTGAAAGCCAGGCACTGACACCCTCTTTGAGGACAGTTTAGCTCTTTCACCTTCTTTGCCACTAGCCAAGTTTCTCAAGTAATCTGTCAGTTCCTAGAAAGTGTGGTGAGACTAAAATTAAGCACTTAAGGCACTTGCTTTTTTTCTCTTTTGAGACAGAGTCTTGCTCTGTTGCCCAGGCTAGAGTGCAGTGGTGCGATCTTGGCTCATGGCAAACTTTGCCTCCAGTGTTTAAGTGATTCTCCTGCCTCAGCCTCTGTAGCTGGGATTATAGATGCCTGCCATCGTGCCTGGCTAATTTTTTTGTTTTTAGTAGAGATGGGATTTCCCCAAATTGGCCAGGCTGGTCTCGAACCCCTGACCTCAAGTGATCCACTTGCCTTGGTCTCCCAAAGTATTGGGATTACAGGCGTGAGCCACCGTGCCCAGCCAGCACCTGCTTCTTTAAGGCAGAAGGAATAGACACTGCCCAGTGAAAAGCTGACCCCCGTAAGGGTATTGACTGAATCCGGGGGCCTGCTACTTATAGTGTCTCTCGAGGCAATTGTCTCCCCTGCCATGTGTTCACTGTCTTTAGTGGAGCTAAGTCTTGCCTCTGCTCCTGCCCTCTCTAATACAATGTTATTCTCAGAAAATTGACTAAGATTATATTTACAAAGAATGCAAAGTACACTGGAATTAAAATTTATTGCCCTAAGGCTATGTAAGTATTAAATAAACAAATGAAGGTAGTTCAACCACTGTGGAAGACAGTGTGGCAATTTCTCAAGGATCTAGAACTAGAAATACCATTTGACTCAGCAATCCCATTACTTGGTATATACCCAAAGGATTATAAATCATTCTATTATAAAGACATATGCACATGTATGTTTATTGTGGTACTATTCACAATAGCAAAGACTTGGAACCAACCCAAATGCCCATCAACGATAGACTGGATAAAGAAAATGTGGCACACATACACCATGGAATACTATGTAGCCATAATAAAGGATGAATTCATGTCCTTTGCAGGAGGGCTATGGATGAAGTTGGAAACTATCATTCTCAGCAAACTAACACAAGAAAAGAAAACCATACACTGCATGTTCCCACTCATAAGTGGGAATCGAACAATGAGAACACATGGACACAGGGAGGGGGACATCACACACCAGGGCCTGCCGGCGGGTGGAGAGCAATGGGAGGGATAGCATTAGGAGAAATAGCTAATGTAGATGATGGGTTGATGGGTGCAGCAAACCACCATGGCTTATGTATACCTATGTAACAAACCTGCACTTTCTGCACATGTACCCCAGAACTTAAAGTATAATAATAAAAAAAAATTAAAAAATTTTGGTGACTTGAATATAAAGCAATAAATTTTGTAGCAATAAATTTTGTAGCAATAAATGTTTAGTATGGTCTTACTGGGTGCCAGGCACTGGGTGCCAGGCACTTGTGAAGATAAAGGCTTACTTGTACTTTAATAGGCTTCAGGACTCAAAGGACTAATTTTAAAAGAATTTATTGATACAGAATAGATGTACATAGTGTGGGGGCTCATGTGATAATTTAATACGCTCATATAATTTATATGGATAAATCAGTGTAATTGGGTTATTGATCACCTTAAATATTTGTCATTCTTTTTCATAGAAACATTTGAATTGTTCTCTTCTAATTACTTTGAATTTGCGATAGATTATTGTAAGCTGTTATCACCCTACAGATCTATCAAACACTAGATCTTATTCCTTCTATTAAACTGTGTATTTGCACCCATTAATCAACTTCTATTTATTTTCCTCTCCCCTTCCTCTTCCCAACCTCTGGTAACCATGAGTCTACTCTCTACCTTCATGAGAGCCACTTGTTTAGGTCCCACATATGAGTGAGAGCATGTGATATTAGTCTTTCTATGTTTGGCTTATTTTACTTAATGTAATGCCCTCCAGTTCCATCCATATTGCTGCAAATGACAGGATTTTATTTTTTATGGATGAGTAATATTCCTTTGTGTATATACCACATTTTCTTTTTCCATTCATCCATTGGTGAGCACTTAGGTTGATTCCATATGTTGGCTATTGTGGATAGTGCTGCCGTAAACACGGGAGAGCAGATATTGCTCCTTGATATATTGATTTCCTTTTTTCTGGATGTATACAGAAAGGGTTAATTTTTGACAACACTTAGGACTTCCTTTCCATCTTTCATGTCATACTCATCCTCATTTAAAAAATATGACTTGGAATAATCTGAAAATATAATAGCATTGCCTGAAGTATAGAGTAAGTCTCATTTACATTGATGGTGACATATCCTGGTAGAGATATTCTATAGTCAGCACAGCTCCTTCAAATGGATCAATAATGCTCATGTCATTGTTATACTGCCCTGAGCTAAATCACAAAGATATGTGCATTGGGTTGTAGGAATAAAGGGAAATGCAAAGGGTTAGGATAGGACACCTCCATCACCACCACCGCTCTAGATGCTATTGGAATCAAAATAGCTGACATCCATCAATTTCTTAATATGTATTATGGATTATTCCAAACACTTTATATTTGTTAATTCATTTAGTCTTCCTAGCAACCCTATTTTATAGCTACTGTTATTATCATGTCAATTTTAGACATGAGGAAATTAAAGCACATAAATATCAAGTAGCGTGCCTAACGTTATATAACTAGTAATAACTAGTAAGTGTCAAATTAGAGCTGAGATTGAAATCCAGGTAATCGGAAAGCAAAGCTCACACACTCAACCTCTAAACACTGTTTCTTTTCACATAGAACATGTAACCGGCAACAGGTAGGGAAATTTCTAACATGTAAAATAAAAGTTTTAGTTTGAATGTTATTAAGTTGCCAGAATATTACCCATTGCAAATTTTAGACTATACTTAAAACTTTTTAAACTATGCTATGCAAATATCCATGGTAACTTGGAAATGAGACTTTTCATAATAGAGATTGAATGTTCAAACTTTTTTTTTTGGAAAATGCATCATTTTTATTACTAATTCCTGATAATGTTTAGTATGGTCTTACTGGGTGCCAGGCACTGTTTCATGTGTATCACATCTTATTTTATTTGATTTTCTTAACACCATATAAGTGATATGTTATTACTACCTACTTAAGAAGCTTGAGGCTCAGAGACAAAGCAACTTTTGCAGTCACACCTGGTAAGTTGTGCAGTGAAGGTGGCACCCAGGTTGAGCTGACTCCAGAACCAAAATTGGAAACCATTATGCCATACTGCTCCAAACATCCACTTCAGAAAACTGTGTGAAGATTTGCTGTATTTTACTACTCTATATTTATTCACCCAAATCTTTTTTACTACTTTTACTACTTTGTTTATCCAAAAATTAAATTTAAAACATTTATTTAAAAATTTAATTTTTTCGTAGGCATAAAACTAGGAGGTTATTTTGGCCCACAGTACTCTGAACAATTACCTTTTTCATTGTTCTTATCATACTAGACTGCAGTCCATTTGTTTGCTTTTCTTCCTTCAAAGGCAGTAAGGTCTTTGAAATAAGGATTTTGCTTTAATTTTTGAGTCTTTAGCATTGAGCATACTGCTTGGTAATAATAGGATCTTTAAAAAAATGTGTGTTGAACAAATTAACAAGTAAAGGCAGTGTTAAAATGTTGCTTTGGTTAAGCTTTTTCTTCCTTGAAATAGGTTGATACGCTCATAATGATGTACAAAACTCACTGCCAGTGTATCCTGGACAATGCAATTAATGGAAACTTTGAAGAGGTAAGAATAACAAAGAATACTTTGTTGACCCTATTATATATACTTTCATGTTCTGTTCTTAACAAGTTTATGTTAAAGAAAAAAATCTTAACATACTTTTTACTCTGCAACTAGATACAGCATTTTTTATTACACTTTTGGCAAGGAATGCCTGACCATCTTCTTCCCCTACTCGAAAATCCTGTTATCATTGATATTTTCTGTGTTTGCGACTCAATTCTATATAAGGTAAGCACCTTGGATGTCTTTAAATTAGCCATTTATTTTTTTACATAGCATTCTACCTAAATTCTTGCAGTATATTTTCAGTAAATGTGTTATTCATAGGGGAGATACACTATCAATTTTTTTCTGATGAGAAAGCAAGTAATTTAATAGTGCATATTTAATAATGTATATGTTTTAATTGTAGTTTACATTAACTGAAGCAAACTCAATTTCTTTTTACAGCTAATAATGAATCTATATGTAATACACATATTAATAATAATATGTGAAAACTTAGTTAAATTTTATTAAGTCTCTAAGATGTTTTCATATTAAAATAATGCAATGGATTTTCCCCCCCCCCAATGCCAGTGTTCTGGCAAAAAGCAGAGTTAGGCACCCTCCTGAGATTAATAACTTGAAAATCTCAAAAACCTCTAACTTTAATGCATTAATGTCTAAATCTCTTCTCAAACCAAGTAAGAGTTCCTAAGTATCTACAGAAGGATACTGAAGACATCCTAAAGGTAAATTGATTGTCCTTCTAGCCAGACATTTAATGGGAGAGAGAGACTAATTCCTGACAGTCTCTTCCCCGGTGGCTACAAGGTCTAAGCTGACAGATAAAACTATATTGCAATGTGTGTACTTTAAAGCGAGTTTGCTTACATTTATCTGTTAACTTATCGTAAGGAAAAACAAAAGCTTTCCTTTTAAAAAATAATCTGAGTTGGCAAGAAAACCTAAGCTGGACCCTGTTAAACATTTAGGAAGTAAAATCCTTCTAAGTTAGTTGCCACTATCAGATTCTCAGCTTTGCAGAAAAGTAAAGCAGAAACTATTTCTACGTAAATTAAGTCCAGAAACCCCTATGCATAACAAGAACTAATGAGACAGCTTGAATAAGAGAGCTCATATTTTTATCCTCTGTCTAGTACTTCCTCATCACAGGATGGGAGAAAGGAGGAATAAAATACAATATATTTTCTGGATTTAGTTCAAGTTAAAGTTGAAGAAGTTTCAAAGGAGAATAAGGATTATTATTAATTTTTTTCTGGATCAGATATGAATGCCACTATTTAGAGAAAAATGGTTTAATTTGCATGAATTGTCTGTATTGCTTAACACTAGACAAAGCTCCCAAAATGGGAGAGGAAACAGCTCCATGAGTATGAGAAAAGACCTGGGCTCATGCACACACATTTCCATCAGAGAAAAGCTTTTTGGACCGTCATTCAGCTTGTCCAAGAAATACTTTTAAAACATACTTTTCCCTCTAAATCATATATATATATTTATTTAGTCTAACACTAAAATCCTGACTTTAAATATATTTAAATGAACCTGGTTTCTCTTCCTCATGGTGCACCCGGAGAGGCACAGCGAGCTTTGTAAGTAGAACGGTGTAAAATGCACTTCTGCAAAATCTTCCTCTTACCTCTGAAAGTGGTCAACTTTTCATCATAAAACAGTATATGATTACCATGGACCAATCCATTGGTAATTAACATACTGAGCATATACATATACAATACTATTTCTTGTTTTATTGTCATACACACACACAACTCATACATACATCCATTTTAGAGATAAAATTATAACTCTCAGAAAGGACTTAATATATGATTCTCTAGCAAGCTAGGAATAAAAAGTAGTGGAGCAATAATATGTCTTTCTATAGAAATACTAAGTAAAGCTTTATATTAACCTCTTTTCCTATGATTAAGGTTCTTACAGATGTACTCATTCCTGCAACAATGCAAGAAATGCCTGAAAGGTATGTTCAGTTAATAAAACATGAGCATTTCCTAGTATAGGATTTAACTTTATACATTATATTAGAAGAAAACATTAAGTAGCCATTTATTCATTTATCAAAAAGTCTCTTTTTCTACTTTTGTCCCTCTGTTTTTGCTGGAAGAGGTGTGTCTTATAGTTGGGCCTCAATAAACAAAATGGATGAAACAATCCTTCAATACCTTTGAGAGCTGCTAAAGTGAAAAATAGATAATTCAGCACCGTTGACCTTCAAGAAATGTTTCAATGGAAACTAGCTTGATTATGATAAAAAAGATAATTGATGGAAAATAACCACAATAATAAAAACTATAGGAGAAATTATTATATTTTATTATTAACTTTAGTCTTAATTAGAAAATCAGAAAGTGACATGATGAAATTTTGCCTCTTTTAACAAAGGAATAAAATCTCAAATAGTTTATTGAAACAATATCTAAAGATTCTTCAAAAACACCTTGCAATGTAAGAACAATAGAATTCTGAAAAAAAAAAAGCCAACTTTTTCTCCAAAAACAAAGTCTAATGAAATGATAAAATTTGTTTTGGTACTTTGGGGGTACAAATTCATATAGGACTGGACATAGTTGGTGCTCCATTAATAGATGTTGCTTGATAAAACAAATGTTACTTTTTGTTTACCTTTTCCTCTAGATTATTTTATTTATATAATATTTGGTATAAACCTGGTCAATAATATCTTTTAATTATCATTTGCAGTCTTTAAATATCTATTCTGTACTCTGAATTGGGTACTTGAAGTGGAGTTTGAAGAGCTTGAGTGTTTTGACCAAGATGATAACAAAATATCTCATGTACCCCATAAATATATGCATCTACTACATAGCCACAAGCATTTAAAAATATATCATAAGAAAATATGATAAATAGCAGACCTAGGTTGTCTGACTTCCAAAGTACTGCTCTTGAAATCATAGAATAATAGCATACCTCGATTAAAATATAGTTGTTTAATGCATTTTTTAACAATGAAGCATTTAACACATAGCTTTCTTTGTAGCTTATTAGCAGACATAAGAAATTTTGCTAAAAATTGGGAACAGTGGGTTGTTTCATCCTTGGAAAACTTGCCAGAAGCCCTGACTGACAAGAAAATACCTATTGTGAGAAGATTTGTGTCTTCTCTGAAACGACAAACATCTTTCTTACATCTTGCTCAGGTATGTTGGTTGCTAAGCTGACAGCATTTGAGTCACCAAATAAAAAATAAATCTTCTGATAAGGACAGATTGAGGAACTTTCATAGATTGAAGGAAGCTAAGTAGACAACAATTAAATGCAATGTGAGACTGAAAAGTGAATGGTATAACAGAGAAAGGATGTTGGTGGGAAAGCTGGTGAAATTTGAATTATGTCTGTAGTTAATAGTATCGTACCAATGTTAATTTCCTGATTTGGGTCATATACAATAGTTATGGAAGACGATAAGAAGCTGGATGGAGAGTATATGGAAATACTCTGCACTATCTTTGCAACTTCTCTGTGATTAGAAATTTAAAGAACTTGAATGCAATCACATTTATTTGCCATGTGAATCTAAGTGGTACAAATTAAGGTTGTGAGAAATGAGCCTATGTGATATTAAATATTGTGAAACCACAAACTCAACACATTTAAAAATGCTTACTAATCATGGCTCTCTTAAATAAGGAGAACAAAAGTAATTCATAAATTAGGAACACCGCATTTGTATATTGTTAAAATATTCTTCTCCTCCTCAAAATGATTATTTGCTCTATGAAGATTTCTTGTCTTCTAAATTTTAAAAGACAAGCTTGAGATAATTTCAGATAGGAAATGTAACATGTAAAAATTCTTATTTTGTGATAATGGACAAAGAAAATCCATTTTTGTTTTCTGAGTTTAAAATATTTTTCAAACTTTTAACAGAGATGATCATGAGTCTCTGCTACTGCTTTTAGCTGTAAAATAAGAAAAAAGTTATTTATGATGCATTTCTCTCAAGGAACTATTTTTTCTTATAGCTAAAAATTTCTTCTAGATACATTAGAAATGATATAGCATAGTGTCTTCTTTACTTTCTCTATGCAGATTGCCAGACCAGCTCTCTTTGACCAGCATGTGGTTAATTCTATGGTATCTGATATTGAAAGAGTTGACTTAAACAGCATTGGCTCTCAAGCCCTTCTTACTATTTCAGGCAGCACAGACACTGAATCTGGTATCTACACTGAACGTAAGTCCATTCTCTTTGCTTAGAAAAAGGTTTCCCAAGCTCAGCAAATTGACATCTTGAGCTGGGTAACTCTGTTGGAGGAGCCTGTCCAGTGTGTTGTAGGATGTTTAGCGGCATCCCTGACCTCTACCCATTAGATGACAGCAGCAGCCTCCCACGAGTTGAGACAACCAAAAATGTTTCTCCGCATTGTTAAAAGTGTTCTGGGCTGAAAAATCACATCTGATTATAAAATAAGCTGGTTTATAAAAATATTTTTAATTTAAAAAATGTATCCTCTAATCAAAAATAATTATAAATACTAATTGTGGAAAATACAGAAAATATTGAGGAAAATAAAAGTCATTTATAATCTCATTATGTAGAAATAAATGAAATGGAAATAATCTGAAAATAATCAAAATGGTTTTGAGTTTTGTAAGTTTTCTTTCAGTTTTACGTTACATGTATACAAATTTGCATGTGTTTTATAATCTTGTCATCCTGTGGTATATAATACTTATCAAAATGGTATCTCAGCGCAATACTGTTTTTCAAAGCAGACTCTCTACTCAGGTTTAGACCATCTGACAGAGCTTACCAAGCTAATATGTGTGGCTAGACAGCTAGGCTTGATTACTAAAGGATAACAGCCATTATTTTTTCCTACTGCTGTCGTTGAAAAGACAAAACCTGCAGCCTCTTATACACTGGAACACAAATTATGGACTGCTCTCTGGGGCCCAATCTCAACTCCACTTTTTATTTCCTAACATAAAATAGTATTACCTTTTGAGATTCAGTAAACCTTAAACTCTTTAATAAAAGGATAGTCTTAAACTGTCCTTTTAAATATTACATGATAAAGGTTATTCAGGTAAATGGCTGAATTCTGCAGTGAATCACTTAACTTTTACTAAAGATAAAGGATATTTTGGAAGGCAGGAAATCACCAAGCTTAGGTTCATTCATTAGCTTTTAAGTAATCTGTTCTATTTAATGAAAACACTGGACTCAAAGTGAATATTCAACTACATTAACTACTTAATATTTCCTAGTATATGCATATATATATATGTATAATATTTAAACCTGTATTTCAATATATACCAAGATATATACACTTCTTAAAATTTTGGGCACACTCCAAGAGGCTGAGGTCGGAGGATCACTTGAGCCGAAGAATTCAATATCAGCCTGGGCAACATAGCAAGACCCTATCTCTACAAATTAAAAAAAAATGTAATCAGGCTTGGTGCATGCCTGGAGTCGCAGCTGCTTGGGAGGCTGAGGCAGGAGGATCACCTGAGGTGAAGAGTTCGATACCAGCTTGGGTAGCATAGTGAGACCTCATCTCTACAAAACAACTTTAAAAATTAGGCAGGATGGCATGCCCCTGTAGTCCTAGCTACTTGGGAGGCTAAGGTGGGAGGATCTCTTGAGCCCAGGAGTTTGAGGCTGCAGTAAGTCATGCTCACGTCATTGCACTCCAGCCTAGGCAAGAAAGCAAGATCCTGTCTCAAAAACAAACAAAAACATTGAAGAGTACAGTACTAAGGATTTTTTGTTACTGTTTGCAAGATATGAAATTAATTCTTTTCACACATTTATCTGTCTTTCTCTTTTATGCTATCAAAGTATTGATGATTCCTAGTTTTTAGGTTTTCTCTTGGAATTTAAGTAGAGTAAAATATTCTTCTTTCTTTTCTTTCTTTCTTTTTTTTTTTTTCCTGGGTAGATGACTCTATCACTGTGTTCCAAGAACTGAAGGATCTCCTTAAGAAGAATGCCACCGTGGAGGCTTTTATTGAATGGCTGGATACTGTGGTAGAACAAAGAGTTATTAAGGTACTTTTTAATGACAGTTCCAGAAAATAAATTTCTTGTTAAGAGTAAATGCTAAACTGGCTATAATTTTTTGACTAGGGGGAGAGGGGTGATAGCCTGTGTGTGTAAAGGCTTTGAAAAGCTTTTGATGCTGTACAAATAAGGTAAGCCAGTTATTGAAATTAGAAATATGTCAAGATTTGAGAGCATTGGACATAGATTCCATTGTATTTCTCCTTTCTTGCCCAAAGACTACGAGATGCCCTGCCTTCCCTATCAGTCAATAAAGTTACCGCTGAGTAACATCAGTAGATAAAGATAAACTTAGAAACTGGAACGATCTGGCCCGTTTCTAAAAAGGAAGATTTCATAAATGCTGACAGAAAACATGGTTTTAAGCATTTGCATATCTGAATTCCAAATGCTCAATATTTTGTATTTTCTCTGGGGTTTCTTCATCTTCTTTGGTTAACCTAGTCATCCATCATGAAACAAGCAATTAGAACAAATATATCCATCGCTAGTTGGTGTTAACCATTCCATATCAAAGAAACTAGTTATAGTTTGGAGACTTTTTTCTTCTGGAAGAAAAACAGATTATCATTCAGTACCAAAGAAGTCAAAGTTAATCATTCACAAAAATATATAGCCCTTCCTTCACACCTTACCTTCTGTTCTTTTTAAAACTCTGTCAAAGGAAAATTAAAAAATAAAAATACTTTGAAAATTATTTCATTTTGTTGTCTAACTCAATTAGGAAACAAAGCCATGTTGAATAAAGATGTATTACTCTTAATATGTCAGTAAAGACAGGCTAACATTAAAATCCCTGGACAGATAGTTTTATTTGATGAAATAAATGCCATGCCATCTGTCCATTTGTTAGACAGTCTATTTACCTCTTGATCTAACATAGGATGCATGTAGTAATGAAAGGCAGATTTTATAGTTTTATTTTGTTCCTTTACTTTTAGACCAGTAAACAAAATGGAAGATCATTAAAGAAGAGAGCTCAAGACTTTCTGTTAAAGTGGAGTTTTTTTGGTGCTCGAGTAATGCATAATCTCACCTTGAACAATGCATCCAGTTTTGGTAACATATGTGCATTATAAAACTCTTCTTAAATTAATTATATCATTTGTTCCCCAGTCGTGTCTCCTATCAACTTTGAAACATGTTACATTGTCACTTCTTAAACTGTATCTGAATATCGAACTATGAGAAAATGGTAGTTATGAGCCTGGGTTTTGGGAGTCAGACCATATGCAGGATTAAATCCTAACATTGCTTCTCTCTGGTGATGGGCCAATCTACTTATTGAAAAGGGGAAGAATATTCTCTTCAAAGGGTTGGATAGGTACTTTGGTGAGATGACGTTATAAAACCAAATTGGCCAGCACTCAGGAAATGCTTAATGCATAGGAGCTATTATCATTACATTTCATCAGTGCTTGAATAAGTTTTCTCTGTTAAACAAATAAACCAACAATAATGAAGACATTATTTTCCAAAGTTATTATTCATTGCAATACAGAAAATTCCTGCATCTTTTGTGAAAACCCATATAGCTGCACTCCAGGAATCAACAAGCAGCTTAGAAGACACACTCTCATGTTTCTGACCCATTTTTCCTGTTCTGTATGACTTGGGAGACAAACAGGGTCAAGTTAGCTTTTTAAAAAATTGAATACCTTCTTTTTAGTTGAAATTCCTGAGATTCCTATTTTATAGTTATAATGTTAAACTCATGGGTAGTAACTCTGCATTTGGTAGCTGCATTTCAGGAAATCTTTACATTATGAAAGAGATTACAATTAACTAAATTGTTTTATTTAATGTTCTATAGAATTAAATATAATCAGTGAACTTGTATTGAAGAATAAACAAAATGCATTGTCAATTATTTGAAATAGACTTATCCATATTTAAGGTTTTATAAAATATACAGCATTGATGCCTGCCTTTACTCCAAAAAAAAAAAAATCATTTTGTTGGGAAATCTATTGAATAGTTAAAAGAAGCTTTAGGTTTCCAGAACATATTTCACTTGAAAATTGCTCTTTTAGTTTTTGCCAAATCTAAGAATATTTTGTTTCAGACTAGAAAGACATCTCTTTACTTGCCTTTTTTCAGACTATGTTGGCCATTGTCTAATTATTTAGTACAAAGTAAACAGAAATAGAGCAGAGTAGAGCTCATTCTCCCCAAGTTAAAACTTATCACACTCCAATGTGTGCCCTCTTAAAGCATAAAGCATGTCTCACTTTCATCCGTATTTTCCTTTGATGTAATTAGTGGCCAAAGAGCTGGCAGGACAGTACACACAGTGAGCAGGGCAGGCAATACACGGAAAGATTAGAGACCCAAGTTAAGCATGTTGGTCTTGGCAGGTCATTTAAAGTCCAACAAGTATTTGTTTATTTCAGTTGCTCCTTGTAAAGTGTTGCGAGATGGTCACAAAGATAACTGACTTCTCTTTCCTTTTCCTTCTCTTTCTCTCCCCCCCTTTTTTTTTTTACATTTCACACTGTCCTCTCCTCATTCTCCATCCATAAACAAGGTTCTTTTCATTTAATTCGAATGCTTCTTGATGAATACATTCTCCTGGCCATGGAGACTCAGTTTAATAATGACAAAGAGCAGGAGTTACAGAATTTATTGGACAAGTATATGAAGAATTCAGGTAACTTATTTTGTTTTGCATATTCTTTGTTTAACTCTTAAGTTCAAGAATTTGTAAGTGCAGATATTAAGTAGGTTTATCATAATCTCAGAGTTTTTCTCCAAACATGTCATTCCTAATTCTTACCATATACTCACACTACTGGAGCACTATTTTTCTTTCACTCATTGATATGTAGAGTAGTCAAAAGTACTTTACTGGAAACTCTGAAGGATACAAAACTGGTAATCTTAATTTCTGGAAATTTAGGTGAAGTTGGAGAAGTGACCATAATACAAAAAATAACTATGATTCAGGATACATGTGTTATACTGCATAGGTAAGTGGTATAAAGATATGTTCCATAGGAGTTTAGAGAAGGAAGGAAACACATTTATTTGGGATGGGGCAACTTGCATTTTGAAGACGTCACTCCAAAGTAGATTAGTTCGTGCTCCTCAGCTACATCTACATCCACAAATATTCAGCTAAAAAAATCCTAGCATCACTGCCAAGAGCAAAGGTCTGCCAGCCTCACTTCCCATGGAAAACATTGCTTAGGAGTTTCCAGATTAAATACTCAACAATGAAACATTTCCATTTTCTTTTACTTGGGTTTATCTACCAGGAATATGAGGGAAAAAAAATCTCAAATTTCCCTTTTAAAAAACTTTTTCCAGATGCAAGTAAAGCTGCCTTCACTGCTTCTCCGAGTTCATGCTTTCTGGCCAACCGTAATAAAGGGAGCTTGGTTTCGAGTGACCCTGTAAAGAATGAAAGCCATGTGGAGACAACCTATCTCCCTCTGCCATCCAGTCAACCTGGAGGCATAGGCCCTGCTCTGCACACGTTCCCTCCTGGCAATGCAGACAACATGCCGCTCACAGGTATGCTAAAGAGAACTGCTTAGACTTCAACACATCTCAGAGAAGCGTATTCCTTCATTTTTCTTAAAACTCGTAACCTCCACTCCAGGAATTCCAACAATAAAAAAGGATGATCTTAATTGAGTTTTAATAAAGATTTATAATATTTTTATGATTTTTGGCCATAGTAATAATACTATTATTAACACAGGTATCATGTTTTGACACACTCCATAAGTTATATCAGAAGTATGAATAATTAGTTAATTAAGTGGAAGAAATAATTAGATGAAGTATACATAAAATCCTTAAGATGCTTTGAAGATCAAAAAAATGTGTTGCTTATTTTTGGATTTTGAGGAGACTTTATTATTTCTCCTCCATTAAAAAGTGGATTCAGCCATTTTAGGATAATCATTACAATAATTCTCCCTTTTGGTTTAAGGTTCTCTTTGGGTCAAAATGAATATTTGGCAGCTTCAACAAGCTACTTGGGAGTATTTTAAATCTGCTTATTGCCTTGTGTCTTTTTTGAAATATTTTTATATACATTACTTTATTTGATTTACAGAATTTTAAACCTAGAAGAGCCTTATAGTTCAGGGGTCCAATTCTACCAATGGAACACTGGAGGCCCAGAGAGTTGGTGGCATTCATAAATCACATTACTTATCAGAGGTATTTGCATGACATTTTGAATTGACTGCTTCAAAGCCATGGCCATTTTGACATTAGTGATATTTTCTTTTTACCCTAAAAAGCAAATGGTTTAACAATCAGCCAATTTTTAATTAATGGGAAATATGAGCAGCAGACACCCATGCTCTCACCATGCTACCTGTGGAGGAACCATGAAGCCAGACTCTCCTCTATAGTCACCAACTCCAAGTCTCCATTGTTGTGATACATACATGTGTTGTGATAATATTTTTTAAATTATTGGATTTTAGGTACTTTCCAGTTTAGTTGTTTTTGGAGGGCAGGAATGAAGCAAGATGGAAAACAATATATTACTATATCTTTTGAATATTGTTTAAAGATGTGAGGAAAACAATATATTAATACATCTTTTGAATATTGTTTAAAGATGTGAGCCCATCTACTTTAATATGACACTAAAAGAGTGGTAATTTTTTCTAGGTCAAATGGAGCTTTCACAGAATGCTGGTCATCTGATGACACCACCCATTTCTCCAGCCATGACAAGCCGAGGAAGTGTCATTAACCAAGGACCAATGGCAGGGAGACCCCCAAGTGTGGGCCCAGTACTGTCAGCTCCATCGCACTGCTCCACATACCCACAGCCCATTTATCCTACTCTCCCTCAAGCCAACCATGACTTTTATAGCACCAGCTCTAACTACCAGACTGTGTTTCGGTCACAGCCCCACCCGCCATCAGGACTCTATCCTCATCACACCGAGCATGGTCGATGCATGGCTTGGACTGAACAGCAGCTTTCAAGAGACTTCTTCAGTGGCAGTTGTGCAGGTTCTCCATATAACTCCCGGCCACCATCCAGCTATGGCCAATCCCTGCAAGCCCAAGATTCACACAATATGCAGTTTTTAAATACAGAAACCTTCAATTTCCTGAGCAACACAGGGGCTGCCAGCTGCCAAGGAGTGACACTGCCTCCTAATTCACCAAATGGTATTGACATTTTAAAAGAATTTTTCTTAGTTTTTGAGATGGCAATGAGACAAAATCAGACATTGAGTTCCACCTCTGCTAAGTAGCATGTCCTTTCATTTATGGCTTCCGAAGGTCACGGAGTCTTAGATATTTGGAGATGATTTCTATTACATACACATATATTTCCTAATTTTTATGGCTTTATTAAAGTTGCCCTTCTTCCTTTTTTTTTTTTTTTTTGAGATAGGGTCTTGCTCTGTAGCCCAGGCTGGAGTGCACTGGCAGGATTATGATTCACTGCAGTCTCAAACTCCTGAGCTCAAGAAATCCTCCTATCTCAGCTTCCCAAGTAGCTGCGACTACAAGCATGCACCACCATTCCTGGCTAAATTTTAAAATTTTTTCTAGAGACAAGAGTCTCACTATGTTTGCCCAAGCTGGTCTCAAACTACTGACTTAACCAATCTTCTCTCCTTGGCTTCCCAAAGGGCTGAGGTACCTTCTAAAGGTGTGAGACACCACCTCTGGCCTAAAATTGCCCTCCTAAATACCACACATGCTAAAAAAGATAGGTTAAGTCATATGTTTGAGATCTGCCTTAATAGCTCCAAAGAAGAATGTTCTGTCTTTTAAAAACATTTTTAGTGGATAATATTTCTTCCTGCTAACTAAAAGCTAATTTTAAAGATTGGGGTCAGAACAGTTAGACCAATAAAAATTGGAAGTTAAGGGAAGTAGAGAGACCTGTGACCCTGAGTCACCAAAATAGGCTTTGTGTACAGGTTTCTTTGGTGCCTTTCTCCTAAGTGTAGCCCAGGCTTTGTCTCCCACAAATATGCATCTATACATGAAAGCAGTATTTTTGTGACAGGCTAATAGTGCTTTTTTCTTTCTTCAGAGGCAGAGTTTGTTCATGGAGATAAGGGAAATCTGACAGAGGTGTAATCTGGTCTTAAAGTTAATACAATTCTTATGTATTAAATTATGTATTATGCTACAATTCTTATGTATTAAAAAAAACACAAAAAACAGCCCAGTAAACCTTATCCATATACAAGTACAAATACAATTCTGTAGCATATATAGATATACATGTAATACTTGCAGTCTAATATCTTTAGAGCATCACTTAATTATTTTGTCACTTTTTTTTTCCTGAAAGTTCTTTACGATAAGTTAACAACAAATTTTCAACATTTTCTGTTACAGGATACTATGGAAGTAACATAAACTACCCAGAGTCTCATAGGCTCGGATCAATGGTGAATCAGCATGTTTCTGTCATCAGCAGTGTTCGCTCACTGCCCCCCTACAGTGACATCCACGATCCACTTAACATTTTAGATGACAGTGGTAGAAAACAGACCAGCTCGTTTTATGCAGATACATCATCTCCAGTTGCGTGTCGAACTCCAGTCCTAGGTAAATTATTTAAGAAGTCATTGACCTCAGGTATGCAGGCTACTTGAGGGAGATATGTTGAGGTGAACTAAACAAGCATGTTCCCACAGTTGATTTATTACTTTGGATCTAAAGTTATATTTTTTGTATATGACTACACAGTTAATAACAGTTTTTCATTTCTTATTCTATATATCTCTATTATGAAACTGACTGCTAGATCTCTTATTTTTTACAAAAATAAATGGCTGGTATCTATTAAGTAGGCAAAAAATTAATATGACCTGTCAAATGCAGTCTAAAAACTGTAAGTTTTAAACGGGCAGTAATAATATGTTTTTCTCACTCTTGATTAGTGTTGGACCCAGTTACAGTGACAAGAAACATCTTTGGGCCTCATGATCTCCATCAGTATCCAAAAATCACTCCATCTTTAAAAAAAGGCTGGTGTCCTGTGCTGGGTGCTACTATCACTTTCCCATTATGTAAAATGTGATTCAACACCTCTCTAGAAAATCTTGCTATTTTTGTTGGTCTCTAACACACCATTTAAGTAAAAATAAGAAAAATGGTGTGCTTGTCATGAAGCCTTCTGGAATCTTCTTCCAACCAGGTTACCTTCCTTAATCCTTGTCTATGAGGAAATTCTGCAACTTGTACTAGATGTTTCACCAGCACCTAGCAAAATGTCTGCCGCATAGTAGGAACTCAATAAATCAGTGAGTGGAAAATGGAGTAAAAACTAAATCTATACATACCTTTAGTCTATAAATAATTAGTATATTATTACTAATAATAGATTTAGTCACTATATATTTAGTTTCTAAAATTGCTAATAATGTTTCACAGGTCAAGTATATGCTAAGTATCAAGGCAGAGTGTTAATGTTTCTATGAGATGGTTAAAATCTTCCATTGAAATTGATTTCAGACTAGCAAAAGTAAAGGGCATTGACACACAACCGGAGCCTAAGGGAAAATGAAATCAATTCCATCTCTCCTCACTCAGTGTACCTTTCCAATAACTCAATAGGAAGTACTCCTTCTCTTCCTGTCACTGTCACACATGCTCCCTGAGCAGATTCTAGCAGCTCATCTCCTGCTATCTGCAAATGGTCATTGCTTCTAGGTTACTCTAATGAAGCAGAAAATTCCACTTCAGGAAGTTTTCTCACCATGGGACTAAAATATACTGCGTTGCTATTGTTACTATTAGTTCTGTTTACTTGAAGAGATAGTGAAAGCTTTGACGAAACATAGGTTAAGAGTAGGGTGGATTCTAAGCTTTAGTTTATCAGAGCTGGCTTACAAGTAGATTGCAAAGTGTGCTGCAGGGTAAAATGAGGGGATAGAATAAGTAAATAAGCAGTGCAAGAAGAACTGAGCTCAACTGCAGGCTTCCTTAATTATAAAGCCTGGTTCTTAGTGACAGAGAGCATGTCATGTCAGCAGTAAGAAGGCAGCAACCATATATGAGGGAAATACAGAGCTAGTGAGCCAGTTAGTGAATTTTATTGAGACCCTACTAGGAGCTAGCCTCCATTCTAGATGTGAGGATATGGTGGTGATCAGGCCATAGTTCTCGCCTGTAAGAAGTTTACATTCTAGTAGAGGGACAGTAAGGCAATAAATGTATGAGCAAATGCATTAAAAAGATAATGCCAAGTACTCTGAACTTGATTAAGCAGGATAAAATGACAGACAGTAAAGGAGGAGCTGCTTTCGGTAGAATAGCTGAGAAAGGAATCCTGAGGTAGAAACATTTGAGTTGAAAGCTGAGTGATGAGAAAGAGGCAGAGATGTGAAGATCTGAGGGAGGAGTTCCAGGCAGAAGAAGCAGTAAATGCAGAACCACTGAAATCAGAATAAATTTGAAAAGATCAATGGGCAGAGACCAGGCCAGTGTGTTTTAAGCATGTTGAGTGAAGGAGAGAGTAGAGCAAAATAAATCAAAAGGCAGGGACCCATCTACACAAGGTAAGAAGCTTGGATCATGTTCCAAGGGTATGGGAAGCCACTATGGCATTTGAGATAAGTGAAAGTTTGATCTACACTTCGGCAACATCATTCTGGCTGCTCTTGGGAGGGTGAGTGGGTGAGACAAAGGTGAAGATCATGGGACCGTTCAGGACACTGGTGTGTTGGTCCAGGAAAGAAAAGATAGTGGTTTGAACTTCAACTGTGAAAGTGCAGATGGAAAGAGGAGGTAGCTTGGGGGATACATTTTGGTGGTAGCACTTAAGTTGAACTTGAGTTTTCTTTGTGAAATATGTAGAGGAAATAATTTCTGGGAGAATAGCAAGTGGGAGAAAATGGAAGAAAAGATGATTGCTCTGGTAAACCCTACAAACTCAAATTTAGAATAGGTGTGTGTGCTGTGTGCATAAATAAATATGGAGAACTAAAATGAGTGGCATTTGCAGAGAAAAGAAAATGTCAATAAATTTTCAATTGCTGATTATGTTTTCCCTTACAGCTTCCAATTTGCAAACCCCAATTCCTTCTTCCTCATCCCAATGTATGTATGGAACTTCCAACCAGTATCCAGCTCAAGAAACCCTGGACTCCCGTGGAACAAGCAGTAGAGAAATGGTGTCCTCATTACCACCTATCAACACTGTGTTCATGGGAACAACAGCTGGAGGCACTTAAACCACCAATGTGGAAGGGGTGCTGAAACTTTAAAAAATATCTCTACTGCGCAAATATCCTTATTCATTCAGACTTCCATGAGAGTAAAGAAAAATGAATATGCAGTGACTGACATTGTTTTTAAGTCACTGGTACTATGGACAACTCCATAGTGAATGGAGATACTTGCAGAGTTTCTCATGCATACTGAGAGTTTAAAATGTGAGCTCATTATTAATCATGGTTTCAAAAATTATCAAATAAAACCAGTGAAGATTTGAAGATGCAAACATTTCAACTATGAAGATTTACATTTCACTTTCTAATTTATTAAACATCTGTGTGCCCTTTTGTCTTTGGTTTCTTTAAAAAAGGATATTTAATGTCTTTACAATACCTTTAATTTATTAGGATCTCAGAATCATTGTTTACTATCCCTTATTTGACAAAAAGTCAAATGTGTATGTTCTACCTCCAATGGAAATGTTTACAAGGTCCAGACTTAATTCAATTCAGCCTAGACCAAAGTTGCTTGACTTTCAATACCTGTGCATTAGTGTGATGATTTCTGTCACATAGGAGCATTCCAATTCTGTGTAACTGAATAGAGATGATAAGTGCTTTCCCCTCTTTATTTAAAAAGGATTAAAAGGAATAAAAGAAATAACATATGGAAATATTTTTAAAGGCTTGGTGCTCTTAGGGCTGATACTGTTTCTGAAAAATGCTGGGGATTTACTCTTTAATCTCAGCTCCTTTGGATATGAGATTAAGGAGTGAAGGTGTTTGGTTAAACACTATATAAAAACATTTGCATGTCATATCAATACCTATAAATATAGAGAAATTGTGAACTGTAGACTGTTTGAAGCTTTTCAGATTTAGAAGCAGTATTTTACCAAGTACTTTCTTACACATTGAGATAATGAATGTTCAGGGATTAGCTAGATGCAAAGGCTAATTCAGAAGTGAAGGGTTCATTACATATAAATTAATACAATTTGATAACACTCTCTTTCTAGCTCTGCTTCTTTATCTTTTCCGTATTTCTTCACTGAAAGGTCTGTTGTAAAGTTCCTGGCCTATGGTAAGAGACTTCCATTAACTCTACAGGCTTCTCCTATAGTCTTATGACAAGCCTCATATTATTTGTATTAAGGATTAGGTTATACTGTAACTCCAGGTATATCATAAAAGGATCTATAAACCCCAAATACTCATTATACATTATGATGGAATTTGGTAAAACAACTGTGAAATTGTTTTCAGCAAGCAATAAACAATTACCTGTGGACCTGTAGGAGTGCTGCTACCATTTGCTTAGCTTTATGTTCAACAGTATGCAGTTTATAATCTAATAATTGAGCAGAAAAAGATTGCAACAGTAACAAATCATGAAAATAGCAAATTAAATGTTCTATTCTTTGCTCTAGAAATAATGTAGACATACAAAGGAGAAAATGAATAGACTTGGAATTAAGTAGTAAACAAAACAGCTTTAAAAAACGTTTGGCGTTAAGTCTTGAAAGTTAACCAAGATTTTAATGTATAGTAATTAACTAAATATATGTTCAGCATGGATGTGTCACACACTTCCTTATATAACAACATGGAAGATACAAAGGTGGAAAAGACACTGTTGTACCTTATACATTTTGGTATAACAATGAAAGTGTAATGTGAGATGACAGAAGCTCCTAGAAGATTTTTGAGTAGAAAAGCAATGTAGGGAAAGTGATGGTTAGGGAATGTCTAACACTAGTTGGAGGGAGGAGCTGAATTGGATAGGGGAGAGATTAGCCTGAAAAGGAGCCATTTGGAGGTTATTACTCTCATCTAGATGTCCAGTGGTTAAACACAGAGAATACTTGGAAGCAGAGGGAATGAGATCAGGGAGAGAGAAAAAAAAGCATCATTTCAAAAGAATGTATTTAAAGATTTTCCCTAACCCTGTTTGCAAAGGATTTCTACCCTATTTGTGAGGTATTGCAGTGTAAATAATTTACCATATATTGATACCTTCTTGGTAAATGAGAGAAAATGACCCAGAGCAGGGAGAAGCTTTTAAGACATGTGAACAGCATCTCTGGGTCTCATTTGCACCTGGCTGATAACAAGGTGCTCAATCTTGATGTCAAGAGACATGACTAACTTGCTCTTTTCCCTAGGCAGTGGGACTTGAGTTTATCTCTGTTAAATGCATAACAGTGTTTCTCCATGCAGGCACTATTGGCTTTCAGGCAGGACTGTTCTTTTATCTCGTGTTCTGCATATTGAACAAGATTTAGTATCCCTGGCTCTCAAACACTAATCTCAATAGAACTCTCTTTCCCAGTCATTGTGACACCCAAAAACACCTCACATTTTTTTCAAATGCCTCTGGAGAGGTAGTGTTAGTTCTGCATGAATTAAAAGTGACAGCATCTTTGATTTTACCTAGAAGGAGCATGGGACAACGTAATAACTCTCTGCCCTTCAGTTACACTCATCATTTAAAATGGTTTCCTTCATAGGTCTAAGCCTGGGTGCTCAAGGCATTTTCTGATATTCTTGTTAATTTTAATATGGCTAAAGGATCTTGCCTAGGTTTTAGTGTTTCTGTTTCCAAAAGTAGGTACATTATCACTCAAGTAGTTATGAGAAGTTGTGACGTATCAATTATAAAGTGGCCTGTTTCAGCTAATGCTTATGTGAAATGCAAAATTAAGGTTAGAAATCAGAATTCAAAAAATGCTTGGTTTATAACTCAATTGTTTTATTTTCTTTTTCAATTTTTTAACTTTTTGTAGAGATGGGATCTCTCTATGTTACCTAGATGGTCCTGAACTCCTGGGCTCAAGCGATCCTCCTGTGTCACAAAGTGCTGGGATTTACAGGGATAAGCCACTGTACCCAGGCCTATAACTCAATTCTTGAGTAGTATTTTTCAAATCTTATGTTGTGGTGTGGTGGCTGCTATAGATTAAAGACCTACTGACAGATGAATGCTCCAATTAAGTCAGTGGAATTTTTTTTTTTTAAGACAGGATCTCACTGCTGCCCAGCTTGAGTGCAGTGGGTGATCACAGCTCACTGCAGCCTAAATAGGATTCCTAGGCTCAAGTGATACTCCCAAAACTCCTGAGTTTAAGTGAACCCCAGCCTTAGCCTCCTAAAATTCTGGGATTACAGGAATGAGCCACTGCTCCTGGCTTCAGTAGATTCTTAATAGAATTTAGAGACCAAGAACCTGTTTTACAACAACTTAAAATACTGGTATGTTATTAACATAGAATCACATATCACAATGGACCTGATTTATTTTCCTCTCTGCAGGTAATGTTGCACTAAGAAAAATTAGAGCTCTCCTCAGTTATATGTTCCAAAGCATGCTTTCAGGTCAGAATGTTTAAAGAAAAATTTAAGCTAAATTCCCATTATAGTTGTGATGTAAAAGCCTTTCCCTTTGTTCCCCTTTCAAAGAAGAATCCAGGAGACCCTCAAGGTCTAAAACGTCCAGAGTCTATTTTGGAAATGAAGAAGGGATGATTATCACAATGTCTAAACAGGGAAGGCACACTGGCATTTAGTGCCAGGATGACGGATGTGAACGTCCTGTAATATGTGGGTCAGATTTGCACAATGAGGAATTATCCTACTTCAAAAGCCAACTTCTATAAGGAAATGAAGGCAGACCAGTAGGTTATGAGGTGGTTGCCACAAAACTTTGCCCAATAATGACACTTCATATTATCTAATCTCTAACAGATTATCTTATCAGATAATCTCAATCCAATCAGATAATCTCAAATGCTGGTGAGGTTGCAGAGAAATAGCAATGATTTTATACTGTTGAGTAGTTAGTTCGACCATTGTGGAAGACAGTGTGGTGATTCCTCAGAGATGTAGAGCCAGAAATGCCATCTGACCCAGCAAGCGTATTACTGGATATATAGCCAAAGGAATATAAATCATTCTATTATAAAGATACATGCATGCGTATGTTCATTGCAGCACTATTCACAATAGCAAAGACATGGAATCAACCCAAATGTCCATCAATGATAGACTGGATAAAGAAAATGTGGCACATATACACCATATAATACTATGCAGCCATAAAAAGGAATGAGATCATGTCCTTTGCAGGGACATGGATGAAGCTGGAAGCCATTACACTTAGCAAACTAATGCAGGAAGAGAAAACCACACACTGAATGTTCTCACTTATAAGTGGGAACTGAACAACGAGAACACATGGACACAGAGAGGGGAACAACACTTGCTATGGCCTGTTGAGGGAGGGCAAGGAGGGGAGAGCATTAGCGAAAATAGCTAATGCGTGCTGGGCTTAATACCTAGGTGATAGGTGCAGCAAACTATCATGGCACATGTTTACCTATGTAACAAACCTGTACACCCTGCAAATGTACCCCAGAACATTAAAAAAAATTATTATAAAGAAAAATCTCCTTAGGAACGGTGACTGCAAAACTCACACACACAGCCTAGAGAAAAAAAACAGGCAGAAGAGTGGGGCTGGGAGGGGAAGACAGAGAGAAGTGGAGGTAGAGAGAAGCTGAGTTGTGAGTAGGGCCATGGGCAGCAGTGGTTGGCCCCCTCTAATGGGACACTGAAATGACAAGTTCCCAGGCCTGCAGTAGAAACCAGAGCTGCGCTGTGACATCCTGACCAGTGATAGCCCAGTTCTCTTCTGCCCTCTTGAGTTTGCCCTTGGAACCTTAAATGGATGTGATCTTTGTATTGTCACTCAAAGTACAGCTGCTTTAACTATACTACCAGGTATACCACGGTATGTTTCCTCTTCTGCAGAAAATCTTGATAATACATTAGTGGTTCACTGATTTTATTTTTCAACATATAAATCTTTTTTCATATAAATGCAAGCCATTAAAATAGGACAAAAAATACTGCCAATTCTTGAAAGTCAGCCTAGGTAATGCATTTTCTTTCCTTACCCCTCCAAAAAGGAGATAAGAGGAGAGGAGAGAGAGGAGAGAGGAGGCGCGAGAAGGAGGGAGGGCAGTGGAGAGGAGGGGAGGGGAATGGAGGGGGCGGCGGCGGGGGGGAGGAAAACCTTTGAGATACATATTGTGAAACATGAACCCAAAGTTCCAGCATTTTTAAAAAGCAGGAGGCAAATGAGAGTGTTACCTCTGAACTCCCTGGAAGGGGATATTACAGGGACTTAGGTTTCTTTATAACAGGGAGTGAAATTAATTGCCATACAAATGTCACAATAGCAGCTATGAGCACTTATAAGGCCTGGAGTAGTAAACTGTTCATGCTGTATTTTGAGGGTGGATTTACAATCCAGGGTGAGATACAGAAATTTATACAAAAACCTTCCAGAAAAGTAAACAGTAGTGATTATGGCACACAGGACATTTTGTTCTTTGGGAAAGATAAGAAATGATGAATTTATACAAAAGGTTATTATACCATCTCATTCAATTATTGAATTTTAAATTAAATCCTTGAGTTGAGTTTGTAAATGGCAGAGAACACAACCTGTCTGTTCCAAAAGCACACTGATTAAATGAAAAGAAAATAAATAGTAGTTATTCCTTGATTATAGGCATTAGCAATGGCTGGAAAAGATTGGTAGTTGTAAGCAGACTCTGAAAAATGATCTATTCACCAATTTTGAGACATTTAACCACAAAATAAGGTCTCTCTGTTCTTAATGATAAAAAGGTTTTAATCAGTTCTCTAATATCAAAATTCTATAAATAGAGTTTGCTTTTTACTGATCTTGGCTATATAATATCAGCATAAAAATGTTTTCTATGATAAAAACAGTTTATTTTCCAGAACAAGCAAAATCCTTTTTTAAAGAAACTAATCCAGCTGGAGAGAGCTCTGATTTTTTCCAAATCTCTCTTTAAAAATCTATATTTTCAAAAACATTCATGTGAAGTTTATGAGGATAAAATTGACCCCTTGTTATATTGGTCTTTTAATTCTCATATGATGAGGTTGTAGTAGTGTGGCCATCCAGTGGCGTGGGAAGCTTTGGACTGATACATGTAAAATAACTAGATTCTTGATTCTATTAAAAACATTATCTTGCTATTTACAAATATTTCATTTGATATCAATATTTAAAATCTATCAATTGCTTGAGTATTATTTTCTTTCTTTTTAAAAAACTGAATTAGGCTGAGCACAGTGGCTCATGTCTATAATCCCATCATAGTGTGACGCAGAAGGATTGCTTGAGGCCAGGAGTTTGAGACCAGCCTGGGCAACATGGTGAGACCTTGTCTCTATAAAAAATACAAAAAAATCTGCCACATGCATACCTGTAGTTGAGCTACTTAGAAGAATGAGGTAGGATGATCACTTGAGGCCAGGAGGTCAAGGCTGCAGTGAGCCCACATTATGCCATGGCACTCCAGCCTGGGTGACAGAGCAAGACTCCATCTCAAACCTGAATAGCCAGGTGCAGTGGTTGACATCTGTAATCCTAGCACTTTGGGAGGCTGCAGCAGGTGAATGACTTGAGGTTAGGAGTTCAAGACCAGCCTGGCAAACATGGTGAAACAGGATCCCCACTAAAAATACAAAGATTAGCTGGGCCCGGTGGTGCCTGTAATCCCAGCTACTTGGGAGGCTGAGGTGGGAGGTTTGCTTGAGCCCAGGAGGCAGAGGTGGCAGTGAGCCGGGATTGCACTCTTGCGCTCCAGCCTGGGTGACAGAGTGAAACTGTCTCAAAAAATAATAAATAAACAACAGAATTAGAAAAACCAATGCTTGAGTATTCTAATGAGATAACATTGTAGTGATTGCAGGCTTGGTTAAGTTTTGTGAAGAAATTAAGGTGTTGAAAGTTCTAACAAATAGTCCTTTTTATCCCACATTTTAATGAATATGTCTGCTCACACTGGTGGTAACAAGAACAGACAAGATTCTTCCCTCATGAAGCTAATAGTTATGAGAGAGGACAGACATTAAACTAAACATTTACACAATTGATTACAATTAAGAAACAATTAATTGAAAGTGTGAAAAGTGAAGGCTGCTCAGAGAAATTATAGCAAGAGCCACGCTCATGGAGGTGTGTGCAGGGCAGAATAGAGTGGGGGGGGCAGCTGACCAGGGAAGCTTCTGGGAAGAAGTGATACCAATCTGAAACCAGAAGCATGAGTAGAAAGTGCTCTTAGTGATTTATTGTTGAATGTGGGAAACTTGGTTTCAAAGATCTATGAATAATTAGAAGAGGCTGGTAAGAGTGCCTAACTGAGATTTTTATAAACTCTGAAATGCTGAAACATTTCCATGATGAGAACACCCTTGCTTTCCTAGATTTCAAAGTTGAAAATTATTTAATAGCCTGTAAGTCCTTTTTATGTGTCCAAAGACACACAATCTAGAAAATTAATCTCATGAGTTTCTTTTTGTGGAGGTTTCAAATTGGATCTCTTTTAAAAATAATTTCAGCTGATATAAACAGGTTATAGTGGAATTTTCTATTCTTTCCCCCCACAAACTTAATCCCAGACATTCTTTCTTGAAAAATACACTTAGATAACAAGAAAAGGAAAAAATATGTGAATTCTTTTAAGTGATATTTTCCTATATTTCTGGTGTGATTGATTTTAACCTTAAAATTGAAGAGAACTAAAGGTGAAGAGGTCAAAACCAAGATTTCTCTGTGTGATGTGGTGACTTGACCTCCTTTCTCAAAAGAGATGTTGTAGAGCCTCCAAGTCAGATTTGGGTGAGAAACACATTTACAAAAGTGAAAAATTAACTACCCAACATGATACCTGCTCTAAAGTAAAGAGAAACCATTGTTTTTATTAGTTAAAAACAAGGGTGGGGTTCTTACCAATCAATAGTCAGAATGAGGGTCAGAGATTTACAGCCTGCAAGCATCTTTAAACACACCGAGGCAAATATGAGTTTCGTGGGCAGTCTGTTAATCAAGTTTTGTCATTTGGCTTTGTGTACTTTAGCTTATTAATGCTTTACACATGACCTCTATGAAAAAAATGAAACTTTTTATATAATATTTTTATATTAAAAATGGCAAAATTTCTTGCCTGTGAATTATGGTGTTAATATATTTGTACTGTGTGCTACCCCTCCCTGCCACACACATGCTGTTTTCCACTCATTTCTTATTGTCTGGGCACCTGTACAATGTATTGTGCCCATTTTGACTTTCTAATCCCCAAAGGAAGCTTCACCTAGAAAGTGTGCCTGAAAGTGATACCTGATGTCAGCATTTTTACAGGAAGCGGGATATTCAGTTGCCTGGGGAATCGGAGACATTTGGACATTAAACCAGCAGAATAAAGCCCTCTGAGGGTACATTGAACTTTGGATGAAAGACAACCCCTTAGCATATCAGTGTTTCTCTTACATGCTGATGCTCCCCAGGGAGTATAAGGGAACAGTGGCCAAGAACTAACTAATGAATCCTAGACCAGAAAGAATCTCTTGTCTTTGGCATATGCTTCAGTGCTAGATGGCTTGACCTAGTGAAAGCCGAGTATAGCTTTTCTTGGGCTCCTTGATTTTAGAGTCAGATGGGGGTGCAGCAGACACTTAGATGTGTCAGGATGATGTGGGGAAGTCTCAAGCTTTCCCAGGAGAGACATCTCTCCAAGATTCCCATATTTATCTCTATATCATAGCATAAGTGGCTATTCAAGTTTCTATTAAAATATAAAGACAGAATAAGCTAAAATATGATTTCAAAGTAGAGACCAAATATGTTTCATTTTAAAACTCTTACCACAGAGTCAGACAGATCTATATTTTTAACCACATTAGTGGTGTGACAATTTAGATAACCTCTCGGAGACCCTTTTTTCTCATCTGTAAAATGGGTTTAATAGTAGTATTTATCACAGAAGGTTTTTGTGAGAATTAATTGAGCCATATAGCATGAAAGTTCTTGACATGTTGTACAGGCTCAATAAATAGTCACTGTTGCTAATTACCATTATTATTATTCAAATCCCATGAAATTAGTAGCAGTATTAAAAGCAACTCGGACTCATCTTTTATGTCTTTATGTGTAGCATGAACTGCTCTATCGCTAGAGTTGTCTAGTAAGATAACGTAGGCCAGTGCCAATTAAATAAGAATGTATTATGTAAAAGTAAAGGGAAAAAAAGAAAAATGTAGTAAATCATTAACTACTCCAATGTGGTTTCATAGAGGTGATACTCATGGGATAAGAATATGGTCTGAATTGTTAGATATGAAAATAAGATTACAAACAATATTTTAAAACAATTTGTTTTTATACATGTATTACTGGTTTCATACAATCATAGAAATTCTTTCTCTATTAATCAGTAATTCTGGGAGGAGAATTGTCAATGTTTATTTCAGTCTTCTTGTATTTGTTTTCACAGACCTGCAATAAAGTCATACAAATAGGAAATTTGTCTGTGAAAATTTCTATTATAAAAAAAGTATTTTTCGTGGATTAATTTTTCTTCCTTAAAAGTCATTTAAATTAATAGTTCTATAAGTATATGTGATTAAATTTATAATAAAGAATTATTAATGAACTGGATATTTCTAATGCCTTCATAATTGCTTAGGGACAAGGTGCTTTCTGATCTCTTCATTATTATTATGAGGAAAATCTTTACCCTAGTCAAAAGGCCAGTCTCCCAAGCCACTAAGCTGTATATCCAACTGTCAATTGAAAATATCCCCCAGAAAGTCCCCCAGGCCCGTGAGGCTCAGTGTGTACAGACTTGGAGCCATTTGCTTCATTCTCGTCACATTCTGACCATGTCTTTCTCTCTTTGTTATAGCGCTACAAAAGCCAGAAATCTGGGAATTATCCTAAACGCTCCCTCATTGCCCCCTCTTCTGGTCAGTCTTTTCCTTCTAATTATCCTCCTGTGTCCTCTCATTCTCTTTATCTTCATGTACAACCTAGTGTAAACTCCTCTTGTTAGGATTATGGTATTAGCCCAATTCAATCAGTTTCACCATCATATCTGGAGAGATCTTTCTTAAACACAAACTACAACTCTGCTGAAGATTCCTCACCTGTTCTGACCTCAGAACAAGGCCCATTCTCCTCTGCATGAGTCTAAGGCTTTTTTACTTTTCCTGCTTGGAGCTAGGATTAATCATTATCATGTATATGCTTTTGAGAACTTTATCTGCAATTGAAAGGCTTATAGAATTTTTAGATGGCAAAAATAATCACTGTAGGTACTAGGATTTCCTTTATGTTTTGTGGTCACAGTAGAAAATGTAGGAATGTAAGTGATAAAGGATCAATAGAGATAAAATTGCTTATAAAAATCAATAGCTTTAATGGCTTTAAAATATTTCAGACATTAGCATTTGACACAAAAGAAACCTTATTTAATGGACGTTTTTGTCTCAATTCTCAGTCTCTTTAATGTGTGACACTGAAAAGCTGAGGAAATACCCTGATAGACCCCCATGACATAAAGGCATACCGAGACCTAATTGAAGGCAAAGGCTGATATAAGAAAGTTAATACACATGAATGTAATAAACTCTCTCTTCTGCCCCTCTTGTGCTTGGCTGATTTTTAATCTTCCGGTATAGGTGTCTTGTTCCGAAAGAAGTCTCTCCTGAAACTCTAAAGTCCAGGTTAGTGTTCCTCCCATAGGCTCCCATTAGGTCCTTCTCCAACATGGCACTTACACTATTTTTCTATATCTTGAACTAGATTGTATGCTCTGGGATGGTTGAGAAAATTATCAGGTTTATTGATATAATCCCACAATAAATACATGATTCATTAAAATTGCAAGTAAACACGTTTAAACTCAGAATAAGAGTAGTCACTTTTGGGTTCATTACTCAAGATGGTGTCGAAGATGGCGCATTAGAAGCAGCTCAGGATTGCAGCTCCCAGTGAAAGTGCAGAGGGTGAGTGGACGCCGCATTTCCAGACGGATTTTTATTACCCCCAGACCAGGAGATTCCCAGGCGGAGCAGCCCCACGGGTCGCCAGTGCGGCTGTT
>CAUYQU010012595.1:0-17808 GCA_963574635.1 Cheracebus regulus | reverse complement strand
TTGCAGTTTCTTTCTTTCTCCTTTTCTCTTTTTCTAAAATCTCTTCCTCTTTCTTTCTCTTTCATTTTTTCTTTCTTTTGCTGTTTCTTTCTTTCTCCTTTTCTCTCTTTTTCTAAAATCTCTTCCTCTTCCTTTCTCTCTTTAAAAAAAAAAATTAAAAAAAAAATATGTTATATTGAATCGTACATATATATTATTAATAACCAACAGTAATTGCAGCAATGGATCAGAACTTAGATTGATGAAAGTTTTTTTCAGAAAGTACTTTATCACTGACATTGTTTTGAATTGCTGGCACATGTGGTAATAAAAAGCAGTTGTATTGTTTTTACGTTATCTGTCACCAGTGTACCCCTTGGTTGCCTGTGATACCCACTGCTGTAGCTGCCTGGGCCTTCTTATGTCATGAGATGTAGTGTTAAAGTGAAAGTTAACAGAATCAAATGTCATATAAAGATAAAGAATGTGGCCAGGCGTGGTGGCTCACACCTATAATCGGAGCACTTTGGGAGGCTGCAGTGGGGAGATCACTTGAGACCAGGAGTTCGAGACCAGCCTGGCCAACATAGTGAAACCCTTGTCTCTACTAAAAAGACAAAAAATTAGCTGGGCGTGGTGGCACACTCCTGTAATCCCAGCTACCTGGGAGACTGAGGCATGACAATTGCTTGAACCCTGGGAGGGGGAGGTTGCAGTGAGCCAAGATCGCGCCACTATACTCCAGCCTGGATGACAGAGCGAGACTCCTTCTCAAAAAAATAAAATAAAAAAGAATACGAATACTGTGCTAAGGTCTCTGAAACTCCCAATCTCTGGTGTCTTTGTTTAGGTTTGACATTTCTGGGAAACGTCATTTTTTTTTTTTTTTTTTTGAGACAGGGTCTCACGATGTCACCCAGGTTGGAATGCAGTGGTGCGACCTTGGCTCACTGCAACCTCCACCTCCTAGACTCAAGCGATCTCCACCCCCCACCCCAGCTTCCTGAGTAGCTGGGACCACAGGTGCACACCACCATGTCCTGCTAATTTTTTGTGTTTTTGATAGAGATAATGTTTCACCATGTTGCCTAGGCTGGTCTCCAACTCCTGACCTCAAGTGATCCTGCCACCTTGGCCTCAAAAAGTGCTGGGATTATAGGTGTGAGGCACCGCACCCAGCTGGGAGATGTTACTTCTGGGTAGAGATGCCAGATGGAATACATACAGACATCGACCTTAGATCTCTATCTAAATTCCATTAAAATGACTTTTAAGGGGATTAAGTAAAAAAGACACAAATCCACAAAGTCAAGAACAGAGGACTCAACAGCAACAAAATTGTGGAAGCTGGGAAGCGCAAGACAGATGGTAAATGGGTGAGAAGATTCAAGAAGATGGAAAAATAACTGATAGTGAAGAAAGCTGAGAACCCCCTTGATTTACTCTGCACGAAATCTCCAGAGACTAGGAGACTGGTGGCATCATATTCATCTGTGAGGATTTAAAAAGTCCTCTGGCCCTTTAAATGGACTGACAGGACCTCTGCTGCTGAGAGACCTCAAAGTTCATAGCCTTTAGCTGTGACAGGACAGAGACTGGACATGTCCACTTGCTGCTATCTCCATTTCTTTACTAATTATTATGAGGTCAAAGGCTGACTTGAAGATGACAAAAGGCCAGAAGACTCCTTGGCTTAATACATTCAACCACCCGACACCATCTTCATGTCTATGGTTCCAACCTGACAACCACCCTGGACCACAAAGACCTCTTCTTCCTGGACAACTTCCAACTTTAGGCCAGTTTGGACTTGTTTCCTTAGACTGCACAGATCCTGGATTTGTGCCCTAAGTGTCACCTTTTTGTATTTATGACCTAGTTGTAGTACATTTAAATGTTAAATCTCCAACCCAAAGTGAACATGAGTAGTGTGTTGTCACACGTTCCTCACACGTAAGCCTAATACACGTGCATAATGAGTTTTCTCCGTAAATATTCACAGCCTCTTCCTATATCCTGTAGAATATGCACATCCTACCTTCCTGCCTAGCATAAATATCTGCCTTATTTTCTCACCTGCAAAGCCTGCTTCCCAGTTTCAGTTGAAGGCTTGCTTCCCGCCTGCAGGTTGTGACCTTTAGAAATAAAGTTTTCTTTTAATTTTGTGGACTCTTGTTTTTCAGTTGACATTTGGAAGTGGAGGTGAAGAAATGAACCAAAATAAGGACAACTGATTGGAAAATTAATAGGTAGATGCCCAGAACCTTTCTCTCTCTTCGCACAGAAGACTGGAGGTTTGGAGAAAGTCAAGCCGAGTGTCTAGGGCTTGGGGGATGGTAGAGAGAGACAAGGCAAGGATATTTCATGGAAAACAAGGGGATTCAGGGAACATATGTACACTGGATGCCAGACCTTCCAGCTCTCCTCTCACCAGTTCCTGGAATGCTGGCACTTTGGTCTTCACATTCTAGGCAGGAGGTTGAGAAGTTTCTCTATAGAATTCGACCAGCCCCCAGAGAAGGATTTAAAGACACTAATGTTGGGCTGGCTGGACTGGCTCACACCTGTAATCCCAACACTTTGGGAGGCCAAGGTGGGCGGATAACTTGAGGTCAGGAGTTCAAGACGAGCCTGGCCAACATGGTGAAACCCCGTCTCTACTAAAAATACAAAAATTAGCCAGGCGTGGTGGTGCATGTCTTAATCCCAGCTACTTGGGAGGCTGAGGCATGAGAATTGCTTGAACCTGGAAGGTGGAGGTTGCAGTATGCCAAGATTGTGCCACTGCTCCAGCTGGGTGACAGAGGGAGACTCTGTCTCTAAATAAATAAATAAATAATGAAAATACTAACATTGGGTTTGCTCACAAAACAGCCTGATTAAATCAGCCCACACTGACATGCAGCTGTTAAGGCACACCCTTGTACTCACAGCTCCCATCAGCTTAAAAAAATATATTTTTATTATTTATTTATTTAGTTTTTAAGCAACAAGAGTCTCACTTCATCACCCAGGCTGGAGTACAGTGGTTTGATCATAGGTTACTATAACCTTGAATTCTGGGCTCAAGCAATCCTCCCGCCTCAGCCTCCTGAGTATCTGGCACTACAGGTGCACACCACCATGCCCAACTAAATTTTTTTTTTTTTTTAGAGATGGGGTCTTGCTATGTTGCCCAGGCTAGTCTTAAACTCCTGGGTCAAGTGGTCCTTCTGCCTTGGCCTCCCAAAGTGCTGAGATTACAGACGTGAGCCACTGTGCCCAGCCCCATCAGCTTGTTTTTAATGTTTAAATTTTTATTTGTCATACAATTACAATTTATTTTTTCTGCTTTATCCTGACACCATATTGCAAGCTTCCAAATGGCCAGGGACTTAGATTGAAATGATACTAAATTGTCCTTAGTTTCTCTAAATTCTTGGATTCTGTATAATCAGGTGTGTTTAGGTACATGTAACCAAAACAAACCATCCTTTATGTAATTGTTTTTTTTTAAAGCCACTCTTGCTTCAGCAACAACTAGGTAACTACTATGAACATGGTAACATTAAAATTGGTAGTATTAGTGTCCTTCCCCTAAACTGTCATGAAAGTTACCATTACTCTTGTAGCTTTAGGTCTTTGATACATCTCAGACAAGATAGGCAAGAATTTGGAGAACATTTTGAAAATAAGAGCAATAGACACATTCAGCCACAACTAGAATAATGAAACTCAAAGTTTTACAATTATATGATATAAGTGAAAACAGCTTTAAATCTACCTCATAAGCGTTGTTTTATCATTAGCTTGATTTTTTGCACTAAAACAGTGTTTATTTATTTTTAACCTATGTTTTAATTTAATTTTTTCTTTCCTTTTTTTTATTTTTTATTTTTTGAGACAAGGTCTCACTCTGTTGCCAAGCTGGAGTGCAGTGGCATGGTCTTGACTCACTGCAACCTTCGCCTCCTGGGATCAAGTGATTCTCCTGCCTCAGCCTCCTGAGTAGCTGGGACTACAAGTGCACACCACCACGCCCAGCTAATCTTTGTAATTTTAGTAGAGATGGGTTTCACCAGGTTAGCCAGGATGGTCTCGATCTCTTGACCTTGTGAGCTGCCCACCTTGGCCTCCCAAGGTGCTAAGACTACAGGCGTGAACCACCACGCCCAGCCTAATTTTATTTTTTCATAGGCTGTTTAGTTCTTATCATGAGTCAGTAACCAAGGATTTCTATGCATGTGAGGAAAATCTTGAACATGAAAGGTAGATACAAAAATTAATAAATAGAAAACAGCACCTAAGAGGAAATTAAGACTATGTGGGAAGAAAAAAATAATAATACCACAAAAAGATGATCATTCAGATCTTTGAAGTCTTTAGGGGAAAAAAGGGGGAAAAACAGATCCTCAGGAGAAAAAAGAGATGATATGGCAACCATGGAACGAGAATAGAATGCTATTAAAAGGAGTGTTCAGAGAAAAAAATACAGCTCTTAGGAATTAAAAATATAGAAATAGAAAACATTAGAAGGATTGGAAAATAAACATGATGAAATCCCCTAGAAAATAGAGCACAAAGGAAAAAGGTAGAAACTTATAGAGAAAATATTATTATTTTTGGGATAACAGAAATAAAATATCAGCCACATATGTCATTTCATGTTTTGCAGTAGTCTCATTGAAAGTGCTAAAAACAGGCCGGGCGTGGTGGCTCATGCCTGTAATCCAAGCACTTTGGAGGCCAAGGCGGGCGGATCACCTGAGGTTGGGAGTTCAAGACCAGCCTGACCAATATGGTGAAACCCCGTCTTTATAAAAAAAAAAAAAAAAGAAGAAGAAGAAAAAGAAAGTGCTAAAAATAGAACAGGTGAAATTAATTATTTAACCCAATATATAAAAGTATTATTTTAATATGCAATCAGTATAAATCATTCTGATGAGATATATTGCAAATATTTTTTGTTCAAAGTCTTCAAAATCCATTTAGAGTGTATTTTATACTCATAGCACATTTCAGTTTGCACCAGCCACATTTCAAGGGCTTTATAGCCACATGTGGTTATGGCTACCATATTTGGACAGTACAGTGCTAAGCAGTAAAAAATGATGAATAAAAGCCAGTGATGAGATTTAAGTTAAAACTAGTTAATAAGAATTTATAGCATATCTGCAGCCCGGCCAATGCGGTAAAGTGAGGAAAGAGACCCAAACATCTAGGATCACCTCCCCCTTGACCTCCACACTGCATTTCAATAGAAGAAAAGGCTGGCCAACCTGAACCTCCTTAACTGCCTTCCTATAGATAGCAGGCATAGTATGGGGGAATCTCTCCAGAAGGCGTTTTTACTTAAACAAGATCAAACCCCCTACCCCATGCCTACTCCATGGACCAAGACCCTTTCACATGTAATTTCTAAAACTGTAAACCCAAGACTCTTTCACATGTAATTTCTATGGCTGTAAACCCAAGACCCTTTCATGCGTAATATCTAGAGTTGTAATCCTACATAAAGGCAGAGTTTCTCTTTATTAGAGGAGCTTGGCTATTGGGCAGCTATGCGCCTTGCTCCCAGCCGAAATAAATCACTCTAAATCACTCCTTCCTTCCTAGTTCGGTGTCCGAGAAGTCTGTTTCTCACGGCTGCTCCTGCTTCAGTGAAACCTCATCTTTACTAAAAATACAAAAGTTAGCCGAGCCTGGTGGTGCATGCCTGTAATCCCAGCTACTTGGGAGGGTGAGTCAGGAGAATTGCTTGAACCTGGGAGGCGGAGTTGCAGTGAGCTGAAATGGCTCCACTACACTCCATCCTGGGTGACAGAGGAAGACTCTAAGAAAAAAAAAATATGTAGCATATCTGGACTGCATCATCATTTTTTTCTTTCTGAAGCACTGGTCTTTGATCCAGAAAGCAGTTGGAAGGGATTCTTTAGAGTTGGTCATTAATTGGTAGTCAAAGTAGAAAGTCAAGGGAACTTTTCAAGTGGTGATGGGAACATAATAAGCCTGGCAATCGCTGAAGACCTGAGTAAAATGGAACAATAAGTTTGTTTAGTAAGAAAACAAAGAGTATGTTCAATAAGAAAAGGGAAGTCAATGAAATGGCAAGAAAAAAACAAGGGTTTTGCTTAGATTAGGAGTGGAGGATGGTAACTCAACTCTTTATCTCTAAACTAGTGTTACACTAGGTAGGATTGTCCTGGACTTTGAACAAAGTGAGTAGAGAGGGAAGTCAGAGTTAGAAAAAGTTGAGAAAGAATGAGATAAAGAGATCTGCCAGGCAGGAGAACCGCTGGAACCCAGGAGGCAGAGGTTGCAGTGAGCTGAGATCGTTCACTGTACTCCCGCCTGGGCAAAAAGAGCAAAACTCCATCTCAAAAAAAAATAAAAATAAAAATAAATCTGTGTCATGTTGGATGTTGGTTTCATTTTTCCTAAGGCAGTACTGGGAGCCCTTATGGCCACTGTGTGCCAGAGGAGAGAGCATGTAAGTAGTATGGGGGTTGGTGAGGTCATTCCCCCATGCTTCCTCTGAAGTCCATAATCTGGAACCTTATCTCGCCACCGCCCCTTTAGTCTCGTTTTCTGTTCATACACAGACAAGCACACACACATGCACTATTTATAAAATTCATGCAATACAAAAATGTAGAAAATAGAACTCCGAAGTAATTTAATTCCTGTTCCTTAATTAATTGCTGTTATCTGTCATATATCCTTCCACAAAATGTCCTGTGCACATATAAACCTGTTTTAAAAAGAAAATGTGCATTATATTCTACATACGGTTCTACAACTGGCTTCGTTCACTTAAGCTATGGACATTTTCCCTCGCTGCTAGGTATTGCACCATTCTTTTTGTAGGCTACAAAGTACTTTTGAAATATTTCCTCTTAATTAGTCAGCTATTAATATGTATGTAGAATGTTTCCATGCTCTTGCTAGTATAGTCAGTGCTACAATCATCTTTCTTGTGCATTCATATTTATTTATGTACTTGTGAAGGCTTTCTATAAAAAATTCCTAAAGGTAGGATTGTTGGGTCAGAGGGGAGGCACTTTTAAGTTTTTGACAAATCTTGCCCAATTGCCTTTTAGACAGATTGTTACACTTTACATTCCCATCCTTGGAGTGTGGAAAGTTGGGCCCCCACCTGATATCGTCAACCCTTAAAATCTTTTTTTTTAGTCTGATAATAGGGTAATGATAACTCACTGGGTTTTGGTTTCTCTGATTATATGTGAAGCTGACTCTATCTTCAAATGGCTATTTGCCATTTGTATTTCTTCGGGACATTGCCTGTTCATATCCTCTGCCCATTTTCTCTTTGGCATTTTGTCTTTTGTGTATTAATTTGAAGGAGCCCTTCCTATTTTATGGATAGTAAAATTTTGTCAAACATCTTTTGCCAGCTTATCCCTTGACTTTCAGGATAAAATTTCTATATTTTACAAAGTAAAATCTTTTAATCTATTTTTTCTGACATTGATCTTATTCAAAGATGGGTTTTCTATGCTAAAATTGTATAGATATCCTCCTGTATTTACTTCTAGTGTTTTTTATGATTGTAGTTTTTAAAATAGTTAATTTTTTCTTTATGATAGAGACAAGGTCTCTCTATGTCACCCAGGCTGGTCTCAAACTCCTGATTTAAAGCAATCCTCCTGCCTTGGCCTCCCAAAGTGCTGGGATTACAGGTGTGAGCCACCACGCCTGGCCAATATTTAAATTTTAATCCATAGGGAATATATATTTATATATGAAGCACAATGGAACCATTATTATTATTATTGTTTACATAAATAGAGATGGGGGTCTTGCTATGTTGGCCATACTGATCTTGAACTCTTGGCCTCAACCAATCCTCCTGTCTTGGACTCCCAAAGTGTTGGGATTACAGGCATGAGCCACTGTGCCAGGCCAAAACCTTTAAATATAGAATTTAAGTACAAGAAATAACTTCATTTTTTCTGTTTTTTTGTTTTTTGTTTTTTCCCATCACAGGGAAGCACTTGGAGAATATTTAGATGGGAAGGAGAGCGAGGAGGATCAAAGCAAGAGCTACAAACAGAAAGAAGAAAGCAGATTGGTATGAACTGGTCGGCAAATGGGCTCTGGAAGACTAGTGAGCTGGGGGACATCATGGTTTTCATATTGAGACTGGAAGAAATCATATGGTCAGTGTTGCTGTCTCTAGGCAGAACGGAATAGAACCTTTCCCATTGAGAGCTCTCTAGGAGTGAGCTTTCAGATGACAGTTTCTTATATTTATGCTGTCTCTTCTCTGCTCATGCACTTTTAGTGGTATTCACTCTTCAAAGGATCAAGTCCAGATGTTTTAGCCTGGGCATTCAAAGCCTTTGATAGTCTGCCCCTGTTTTAATTTTCCAAGCATATCTCCCATTCACTACCTTATTTGGGCCTCTGCTTTGGTGAGGTGATTTGATCCGCTCACTCCCCTCCAGTGTGGCCTTGATCATCCTTGTTCTGTGCCTTTGATCATCCGGAATGCCAGGGCCCCTCAGCTCTCCTCCTCTTCTCTCCTCCATCTGACCACCTTCCCTTTTTTTTGAGACAGAGTCTTGCTCTTTCGTCCAAGCTGGAGTGCAGTGGCATGATCTCAGCTCACTGCAACCTCCAACCGGGTTCAAATGATTCTCTTGCCTTAGCCTCCCGAGTAGCTGGGACTACAGGTGAGTGCCACCACGCCCAGCTAATTTTTGTATTTTTAGTAGAGACAGGGTTTCGCCATGTTGGCCAGGATAGTCTTGATCTCCTGACCTTTTGATCCGCCTGCCTCAGCCTCCCAAAGTGCTGGGATTACAGGTGTGAGCCACTGCACCTGGCCTCACTTTCCCATTTTTAACAACCCTCTCAAGACCTCTCAAATCCTTCTTGGATTCTTCCTCAGCCCAGCCTGAACTCCCTTCCTCCACACATTGAATACTTCCTGTCTGTGCCATTCTTTTCATTTTGATAGTTTTCTGCTGCATGTGACTTTTCAGATGTGTGTGCCTGCAGTGTCCGCAGCGAAACTGTATGTACTGTGAGAATGAGAGCCTCTTCTTGTAGCCATGGAGTAGTGTGTAGCTTGTACTCAGTAGACACAAAAAAGAAAATCATTGATTACTCTTTATGGCAATGAAACAGCTCCTGGGATGCTTAATAAAGGACCTGGAACAAGAGGTGCAGGAGGGATAAACAGTTGCTCAAAACAGCAGACCGGAACTGGCAACATGCTGCATTTCATCAATGCTAAGTGAAAGGCAAAAATGGTGTTACCGTGTGAACTCGGACTATGGAGAGGAGCTCACCAAGCTGGCCTGGTCAGGGCAAATTCTGTGAAGAAAATGGGATTCGAGTTGTCTTAGAAAAATAGGTGCAACTTTTAATAGCAGAGAAGAGAGAGATCATTTCTAATGAGAAAAATACTCAGGTTGCTGAACATGATTATAGAGCACAGAGGTATAGAGAGATCACTGAATACCTTGTACTGGGTGAGGGATCAGATATTTTACTGAGGAAAAGATAACTGGACTGATGGCGTTCTCATTCCCGGTCTCTTACCTTCTGCAGAGTAGATGGTTCATGTCACCTTTTTGTACTTAGTTCTCTTCATTTAAAAGTCAGTGAGCTCAGCCGGGTGCAGTGGCTCACGCCTGTAATCCCAGCACTTTGGGAGGCTGAAGCAGGCAGATCACCTGAGGTCAGGAGTTCAAGACCAGCCTGGCCAACATGGTGAAACCTCATCTCTACTAAAAATACAGAAGTTGGCTGGGTGGTGGTGCACACCTGGGGTCCTGGCTACTCAGGAGGCTGAGGCGGGAAGATGCCTTGAACCCTCGATGATCTGAGATTAGGCCAGTGCACTCAAGCCTGGGTGACAGAGGGAGACTCTGTCCCCCCGCCCTCAAAAAAAAAAAAAAAGATCATTGATCTCAGCACTTCTGTGTAGAACAAAAGGATATTAGATTTTTTAAAAAGCTGATATACAGTTCACTCTGAGCACTCCCTAATTAAGTGTAAAACCAAAGAGTATAGGCCGCGGCTCACTAGCAGGTGGTGGGGCTGGTGGGGACTGTGGGTCCCTGCCGGAGGGCTGGGCCCTGTAGCTCCTGGAGGGCCGCGAGTTCAAGTATCTGATGAAGAAGTGCTCCGTGACCATCGGCCGCAACTTGTTGCAGTGCTCCGCGGACATGAGCTTGGGCCACTTGAGCTTCATCTCGTGGCAGGCGCCACCTTGAGATCCTCACACCCCTGGGCAGCAGTGGCTCCTAAGTGTGCAGCCTGGGCCAGAACAGCATGTTCATGGACGGCGTGTTTCCGAGGTGCCGCTCACTGCAGCTGCCGCATGTGTGCATCTTCAGGTTCCCGAGCACAAACACCAAGATATCATTCACTGCCTTGTCCAGCGAGAAGAGGGAGAAGCAGGAGGCGTCTGAGTCTCCAGTGAAGGTTGGGCAGCCGCACTCTCACCCAAGACACCGTGGCTCACCTCATCAGCCCTCTGCCCTCCCCCACAGGAACCATCAGCGCTGCAAACTCCTACCCCTCCAGATCCCAGGGAGCCGGGTCTTCACAGTAGAAGGTGGGCCAAGTGATGCCATCTGGCATCCATTTAATGGCTGACAACTCACAGCCTGAAAATGAAAAGGAAGCTTCAGGTGGAGACAGCCTGAAGGATGGATGATTCGAAACCACCTTACCCCTGTGCACAACTAACAGTACAAGCAATTACAGTGGCTCCTGACTAACAGCTCACCCTGAATGGAATTTATACACACATCACTAGAAATTATCCCTGCTATAGGACTGCAGACAAGGGCTGGCAGAATTCAACTCACCACAGTCTCTCTCTGAATCGTTATTTCATCTAATTTCTGTGTTCCCAGGAAGAACCAGGCAAAGGCTCATTCTGGAGGATAGATCCTGCCTCTGAAAGCAAATTAACAGAACAGGCTTTTAGGAAAGACGGCCTAGGGGCATGCCTTGCTTTAGAAACCCCCTGGGATCACTCTCTTCTAGGAGTACCCCAGCCTCTCCCAGTCATGCTGGAGTGCTGTCTGGAGTGCTCACTCTAATGGCACCTAGACCCCTGAGAGCTTGTGGAGGGAAGATTTGCCAGCCCCCTGGCACCGCACAGCCCAGACTCGCTGTCATCCAGGAAGCCCCATTTGCCCAGAGTGCACCAGGACCACCTCAGTCAGTCAGCCAGTCTTAATCACCGTCTAGCTGTGGGCATCAAACCTATCACCTACACTGTGGCCACCCCAGTGACCACTCGACCTCCCAGCCACCCATTGTGCAGACAGTTCATGTTGTCCACCAGACACCAGTGGTGTCGGTCAGCTGTGTGGCCGGACTGGCCCCAGTGAACACGTACACTGTCTCTGGACAAAGTATGGTCACCCCGGCAGCTGTGCTGGGAAAGCCCCAGGAGGACGGTGATCACAGGGAAGTCAAAGTGAAAGTAGAGCCTATTCCCGCCACTGGCTGTGCCACCCTAGGCACTGCTAGCTGGATCATCCAGACAGCACAGACCACCCTGGTCCAGATAGTGACCATAGTACAACAGGCACCTTTGGGTCTACCCATAAAAACTATAACACAAAACGGCACTCACGTGGCGTCAGTCCCCACTGTGGTCCACGGCCAGGTGAACAATGCAGTGGCAGGTCCTTTGCACATGTTGGTGACACACACGTCCACATCAGCCTCGCTGCCCACAAAGCTCCAGAGCAGTGACCAGCAGGAGCAGCCAGAGCTGAAGCAGATCAAGATGGAAGATGGCAAGAGCATTGTCATGGCCCTGAGTGTGGACGTGCCACCAACAGCTGTAAGGGAAAAGGGTGTCCAGAACTAGCGACTGGGAGAGCTTTTCTTCAACACTATCAACTTTCTAGTGCCAAAAGGAGACATTGCCTTCCACCAGCTCTCGGTGGGTGCAGGGCCCTGTGGTTGGACTTCACCTCTCAGCACTGAAAACACAAAACCCAGGTGGCCTTAAAACTACTTAATTTAAAGACAGAAGCCACACTTGAACAAAAACCACAAATAACCAAACCTGATTTTGGAGACAGTGTCTCCTGCACCGAGCACCTGCTGGTCGCTGCCTTTGGGTTCAGCTTTTACCTATGAGTGAGACTGTCGGTCCTCCTGCGAGGACCATGCATGGCTGTGTGAGGACCATGCATGGCTGTGTGAGGACCGCAGAGTCAGCGCCGGCTGTGGGTGGGTTTCCCAGTACTAGGCCCTGGGGATGTTGGGGGAGCCATCCTCGCCGCCCTCACAGGACCCATCAGGCAGCAGAGACAAGATGGTGTTTTGCTGCTCACATGTGGAATTAGAGTATTTTGAGGTGTACTTTCTTTGCAAAATAATGGGGTTTTGGACATTTCACATCACTCCGTTTCTACTCAGACTTTTGGAATTACACAGGACCTTTCAGTGGAATCATTTGGGGAAAAGAAACAATGTAGTTTTTTGTTTTCAGCCTAGTTGTCTGTCTTGTTAAAGTTCAGATGAAGCTACTTTGTGGCATCTGCACATTTCCATGTTACAGTAGCTGCCTGATGAATTTCATCCGCCTCCATTGCAGCATGTGGGTGGCGTGGACAGGTGGTTGGATGCTGCAGCCACATGGAACCCTGAGACCTAGGGAGGAGCTGGTGATGGGAAGGAACTGCCGGGACTCACCGAGCTGCACTTAACTGTTCTCTTTCTGGCTGTTTTTGTTGTTTCTTTGGGTTGACTTTTTCCCTGGCAAAATTTTCCACTCTAAGTAAAACAAGTCTCCTAAGTATTGTTTATGTTTAAAACGACAGAACCATTACTACTTCATTTGGAAAAAAAGATTCAGTCTTTTCTCACAGGCCCTTTTGAAACTAAGATCCCAGGTCTCTCCGTGGTATGTTTGTATTTTGGGTGTCATCCCTGGCTCTGGGTGCCCTCCGACCAGCCGTCAACTCTTCAGTGTTGCAGTTTTCCCCACCCACGGTGAGCAGCCATCATAGTTGAGCAGGGTCCCAGCAGTGCCCTGCAGGGGACGTCTGGGGCATTTCCTGATTTGTGGTAGGAAATGTCCCTGACCTTTCAGAACTGAACCTAATCTTGAGGCTGACTCCTCTACAGAAAATGAAAGGAGAGGAGAGGGGTGAGGGAATGAGAATGGGAGGTCCCCGCACCTCCTCGCCCGGCTAAGAAAACCCACTGGACTTTCCCAAGTGCGCCGGCTCAGGGCCGAGCAGCAGGGCGCATGGAGAAAGGGCGTCAGCCTGATGTTGAGCTTTTTAATGTCATCTAATGTCATCATCGTAACATTATTTATTTAAATGTAGTTATTTTGGTATTTAATATTTTTAGAGAGGAAAAATCTGTTTTTTTCCTGGTGGGATGAAATTGGGATGAAATGTCTCAGAATGGTGTATTTAGGCAATTTAAAAACATTTATTATTTACATAAAGACCAAATATGATGAATCGGTTCCGTGAATTGTGTGTCGGCCCTCAGCTTGGGGCTGTGGCAGTGTCATGGCGGTGACACACATTGAAAAGTATGAAATTACGGCACACTAGCTGGATTATAACTCAGCCATTTAAGAAATAAAAAACAAAACCATCGTGGGACTGAAACAAAACAAAACAAAGCAAAAAACCCAAAGAGATAATACTGTTCTCATTAGCAAGTTTTTTTTTTTTTTCCTTTTTTCTTTTCTTTTTTTTCCCCTCTTCTCCCTCTGATATTATCATTAGCAGGTTTTGAAGGTTCCTTTCACTTAGGACTTAAGTAGTGAAGAGACTTGGCATCAAGGAGAAATGTACACAAAAGAGGCTCCCTTCCTCAAGATTCGGGTATTGATGATTAGTTCTGACATAAGGTCTGGGCAGGCTGGGCCCCACCCTTGACCCTGCAGTTTATGATGTTTTCAGTGGTCATTATTTTTGTGTCCTATTTAACCTTTGTCTTTAAATAGGACATTCATATTTATGAAGACAGTCTTCTATGGTTTCTTCTAGAAGCTTTATTATTCTACCATTTACATTTTGGCCTGTGACCTATCTGGAATTGATTTTGTCTACCATGTAAGGGTAGGGTTCCAGGTTTGCTGTTTTCTATATAGGTTTTTAGTTGACTCCGCACCATTACTGAAAAATTATCCTGTCCCCACTGCATTGTTGTGTACCTTTGTTGTGAATCAGGTCATCATGTATGTGTGAGTTTGTTTCTACATTCTCTGTTTTCTTCCTTGGTATTTATGTCTGTCTGTATTACTTCATTCTCACATTGAGATAAAGGAATACTTGAGACTGGACCCTTTATAAGGAGGTTTAATTGGCTCATGGTTCTGTGGGCTGTACAAGAAGCATAGTGGATTCTGCCTCTAGGGAGGCCTCAGGAAACTTCCAATCATGACAGAAGGCAAAGGGGAAGCAGGAATCTCACGTGGCAGGAGCAGGAGTGAGAGAGGGAGTGTGGGGAGGTGCCACACACTTCACAATGGCCAGATCTCGCAAGAAATCACTGTCATAAGAACACCAAGAGGATGGTGCTAAACCATGAGAAATCCACCCCCATGATCCAATCATTTCCCACCAGGCTCCACCTCCAATTTTGGGGATTAAAATTCAACATGAGATTTGGGTGGGGACACATATCGAAACTGTATCACCAGCTTTGTGCTGATTCCACAGTTTTAAGTACTGTAGCTTTATGATGGTTCTTAATATGCTGTCTGGTAGGGTAAGTCCCCCGACTGTGTTCTTCTAGATAGTCTTGGCTATTTTTTTGTTTGTTTGTTTGTTTCCGAGACAGTCTTGTTTTATCATCCAGGCTGGAGTGCACGGGCGCAATCTTGGCTCACTGCAACCTCCGCCTCCCAGTTTCAAGGGTTCAAGTCATTCTCATGCCTCAGCCTTCTGAGTAGCTGGGATTACAGGCATGTGCCACCATACCCGACTAAATTTTGTATTTTTACTGGGAATGGGGTTTCACCATGTGGGCCAGGCTGGTCTCGAACTGTTGGCCTCAAGTGATCCTCCTGCCTCAGCTTCCCAAAGTGCTGGGATTACAGGCCTGAGCCACTGCGCACAGCTTTGTCTTGGCTATTCTTGACCCTTTGTATTTTCATATACATTTTAGAATCAGCTTGTCAATTTCTACCAAAAAACCCTGCTGTGATTTCAATTGATTGAATTGAATTTATAATCCATGAGAGGTATTCTTTAATTTGGCTCAGCAATGTTTTGCATTTTTTTTCAGGTTATAATGGTTCATTGGTGGTATATAAATGTATAGTTGATTCTAATACATTGACCTGGTATCCAGTAACCTTGCCAAATTCACCTGTTAATTCTAAAAGTTACCTTGTGCTTCTTTTGGATTTTTTTTTTTACATATGTAATAATATCATCTGAAAATAATGAGTTTTATTTCTTCCTGTCTAATTTTTATATGTTTTATTTCTTTTTCTCCCCTATTGCATTATTGGATGCTCCAGCTCATTAAATAGAAGGGGTGATGATGGGGGTCTGGGTTCTGCTCTGGATTTTCTGTGGATGCACCCCCTCAAGTAGACTTGCCTCATGTCCCTTCAAAGCCCCATTGTCTTCTCTAGATCACTGAGTCCCATGGGAGCCAAAATTCCCTGCCCGAATGACTTTTAGCCCTCCCTTCAACCCGTGTGTGCTTCTTCCCAGAGTCTGTCCTCCTTGGGGCAGATGAGGCCATTGTTATGCAACCTCTGGGCCTGACGGTTGGCCACAGGGTATAGATGGAGCTTGCATGTGTAGTCTGGAAAATCCACATGCCTACATGACAGCTGGGGTTGGGCTAGGAGCTGTGGCCAGAGGCAGGCTCTCCCTTAGCTACCCAGTTATGAGTAGAACTCCGAAATGTATCTGAATTCAAACTAAGACTTTTAAATTGTTATAAAGGTATTGAGATAGAAGGATATATATATATATATATATATAATTTTTTTTTCTTTTGACATGGAATCTTACTCTGTCACTTAGGCTGGAGACCAGGAGCCAACAGGGCACCAGTGTGCAAGGGCAACACAATTTTTTTTTTTTTTTGAGACAGAGTCTTGCTCTGTCCCCAGCTGGAGTGCAGTGGCATGATCTTGGCTTACTGAAACCTCCACCTCCTGGGTTCAAGTGATTCTCCTGCCTTCACCTCCCATTATAGGAACCCACCATCACTTCTGGCTAATTTTTGAATTTTTAGTAGAGATGGAGTTTCTCCATGTTGGCCAAGCTGGTCTTGAACTCCTGACCTCAAATAATCAACCCACCTTGGCCTCCCGAAGTGCTGGGATTATAGTCATGAGCCACTGTGCCTGGCCAAGGACTACAGAGTGCTTTTAAATTGTGAGCTGTGAGGAGAGATCCAAGATGGCCGATTAGCAACAGCTCAGGAATGCAGCTCCCAGGGAAAGCGCAGAGAGCGAGTGGATGCCGCACTTTCAGACGAATTTTTGTTGCCCACAGACTGGGAGATTCCCGGCGGAAGAGCCCCACCGGTCGCCAGCACGACTCTTTTGGCCAGCGCGGCTGTTTTGCCGGCGCCCCGGTGCAGCGCTTCTCGGTGCAGAGTATACAGGACTGGGTGCCCTTTTAGTCGGGCTCGGCTGGTCCCATCCCCACAAGGAGAACAGCAACTGGAAGTGCTGAGGACTGAGAGTTTCACAGCAAGCAGAGCTGAACCCGGGAGGGTCCAGCTCCATAGGGAACGGCTGTCCGCCAAAGGAAAACTAAGAAACAGAAAAACTTCATCGCCAGGCGGAGAGAGATCCAAGATGGCTGCTTAGCAGCGGCTCGGGATTGTGGCTCCCAGTGAAGGTGCAGAGAGTGAGTGGACGCCGCAATTTCAGATGAATTTTTGTTGCCCACAAACTGGGAGATTCCCGGTGGAGGAGCTACACAGGTCACCAGCCGACTCTTTTGGCTGGCGCAGCTGTTTTGCTGGCACCCTGGCACAGCGCTTCTCAGTGCGGAGTGTACGGGACTGGGTGCCCTTTTAGTAGGGTTCGGCTGGTCCCATTCCCACAAGGAGAACAGCAATTGAAAGCGCTGAGGACTGAGAGTTTCACAGCAACCACAACCGAACCCAGGAAGACCTAGCTCTGTGGGGAAGGGGCGTCCACTGAAGGAAAACTAAGAAACAGAAAACTTCATCACTAACAAGCCAGACATCCACTCAGAGACCCAATCTGAAAGTCGGCAATTACAAAGACAACAGGTGGATAAATCCACAAAAATGGGAAGAAACCAGTGCAAAAAGGCTGAGAACACCCGAAATCAGAATGCCTCTCCTCCTACAGGGGATCGCAGCTTCTCATTAGCCAGGGAACAAGACCTGACAGATAATGAGTGTGATGATCTGTCAGAATCAGGCTTTAGAAGGTGGATAATAAGAAACTTCTGTGAGCTAAAAGAACATGTTCTAACCCAATGCAAAGAAACTAAGAATCTTGAAAGAAGATTTAATGACATGCTAACGAGAATGGACAACTTAGAGAGGAATATAAGTGAATTGATGGAGCTGAAAAACACAACATGAGAACTTCATGAAACATGCACAAGTTTCAAGAGCTGAATTGACCAAGCAGAAGGAAGGATATCAGAGGTCAAAGATCAACTCAATGAAATAAAACAAGAAGGCAAGATTAGAGAAAAAAGGGTAAAAGGGAATGAACAAAGTCTACAAGAAATATGGGACTATGTGAAAAGACCTAATCTATGTTTGATAGGTGTACCTGAATGTGACGAAGAGAATGAATCCAAGCTGGAAAATACTCTTCAGGATATTATCCAGGAAAACTTCCCCAACCTAGCAAGGCAGGCC
>CAUYQU010012593.1:0-63832 GCA_963574635.1 Cheracebus regulus | reverse complement strand
TGGTTCCATATGAAGTTTGAAGTGTTTTTTTTCCAGTTCTGTGAAGAAGGTCATTGGTAGCTTGATGGGGATAGCATTGAACCTATAAATTACTTTGAGCAGTATGACCATTTTCACAAAGTTGATTCTTCCCAACCATGAACATGGAATGTTTTTCCATCTGTTTGTGTCCTCTCTTATTTCATTGAGCAGTGGTTTGTAGTTCTCCTTGAAGGGGTCCTTTACATCGTTTCTAGGTTGTATTCCTAGGTATTTTATTCTCTTTGTGGCAATTGTGAGTGGGAGTTCCCTTTTGATTTGGCTCTCTGTTTGTCTGTTATTGTTGTATAGGAATGCTTGTGATTTCTGCACATTGATTTTGTATCCTGAGACTTTGCTGAAGTTGCTTATCAGTTTCAGGAGATTTTGGGCTGAGATGATGGGGTCTTCTAAATATACAATCATGTCATCTGCAAATAGAGACAGTTTGGTTTCCTCTTTTCCTAATTGAATACCCTTCATTTCTTTTTCTTGCCTGATTGCTCTGGCTAGAACTTCCAATGCTATATTGAATAGGAGTGGTGAGAAAGGGCATCCTTGTCTAGTGCCAGATTTCAAAGGGAATGCTTCCAGTTTTTGCCCCTTCAGTGTGATACTTGCTGTGGGTTTGTCATAAATAGCTTTTATTATTTTGTGATATGTCCCATCAATACCTAGTTTATTGAGGGTTTTTAGCATAAAAGGCTGTTGAATTTTGACAAAGGCCTTCTCTGCATCTATTGAGGTAATCATATGGTTTTTGTCTTTGGTTCTGTTTATGTGATGGATTATGTTTATAGACTTGCTTATGTTGAACCAGCCTTGCATCTCTGGAATGAAGACTACTTGATCATGATGAATAAGCTTTTTGATTTGCTGTTTCATTCAGTTTGCCAGTATTTTATTGAAGATTTTTTCATTGATGTTCATCATGGATATTGGCCTGAAGTTTTCTTTTTCAGTTGTATCTCTGCCCAGTTTGGGTATTAAGATGATGTTGATCTCATAAAATGAGTTGGGGAGGATTCCCTCTTTTTGTATTGTTTGGAATAGTTTCAGAAGGAATGGTACCAGCTCCTCTTTGTACGTCTTGTAGAATTTGGCTGTAAACCTGTCTGGATTTGGGCTTTTTTTAGTTGGTAGGCTATTAATTGCTGCCTCAACTTCAGCCCTTGTTATTGATCTATTCAGGGTTTCAACTTCTTTCTGGTTTAGTCTTGGGAGAGTGCAAGTGTCCAGGAATTTATCCATTTCTTCCAGACTTACTGGTTTGTGTGCATAGAGTTGTTTGTAGTAATCTCTGATGGTAGCTTGCATTTCTGTGGACTCAGTGGTGATGTCCCCTTTATTGTTTTTTATTGCATCTATTTGATTCTTCTCTCTCTTCTTTTATATTAGTCTGGTTAGAAGTCTATCTATTTTGTTGATCTTTTCAAAAAATCAACTCCTGGATTTGTTGATTGTTTGAAGGGTTTTTTTGTGTCTCTATCTCCTTCAGTTCTGCTCTGATCTTAGTTATTTCCAGTCTTCTGCTAGCTTTTGAGTTTTTTTGATCTTGCTCCTCTAACTCTTTCAATTTTGATGATAGGCTGTCAGTTTTAGACCTTTCCTTGCTCCTCATGTGGGCATTTATGGCTATGAATTTCACTCTATACACTGCTTTAAATGTGTCCCAGAGATTCTGGTATGTTGTGTCTTCATTCTTGCTGTTTTGAAGAACATCTTTATTTTTGTCTTCATTTCATTGTTTATCTAGTTGACATTCAAGAGCCAGTTGTTCATTTTCCATGAAGTTGTGTGGTTTTGAGTTTGTTTCTTAATCCTGAGTTCTAATTTGGTTGCACTGTGGTCTGAGAGACTGTTTGTTATGATTTCCATTCTTTTGCATTTGCTGAGGAGTGATTTACTTCTAATTATGTGGTCAATTTTAGAGTAAGTGTGATGTGGTGCTGAGAAGAATGTATGTTCTGTGGATTTGGGGTTGAGAGTTCTGTAAATGTCTATTAAGTTTGCTTTGTCTAGATCTGCGCTCAAGTTCTGAATTTCCTTGTTGATTTTCTGTCTCATTGATCTGTCCAATATTGACAGTGGAGTGTTAAAGTCTCCCACTATTATTGTGTGTGAGTCTAAGTCTCTTTGTAGTTCGTTAAGGGCTTGCTTTATGTATCTGGGTGCTCCTGTATTGAGTGCATATATATTTAGGATAGTTAATTCTTCTTGTTGTATTGATCCTTTTATAATTATGTAATGCTCTTGTTTGTCTCTTTTGATCTTTGTTGGTTTAAAGTCCATTTTATCAGAGACTAGGATTACCACTCCTGCTTTTTTTACTCTCTATTTCCTTGATAAATCTTCTTCCATCCCTTTATTTTGAATCTATCTGTGTCTTTGCATGTGAGATGGGTCTCCTGAATACAGCACACTGACGGTTCTTGGCTTTTTATCCAAGTTGCCAGTCTGTGTCTTTTGATTGGGGCATTTAGTCCATTTACATTTAATGTTAATATTTTTGTGTGTGAATTCGATCCTGCCATTTTATTGCTGGTTGGTTGTTTTGCCCTTTGGTTGGTGTAATATCTTCATTGCATCATTGGTCTTTACCATTTGGTTCTTTTTTGCAGTGGTTGGTACTGGTTTTTCCTTTCTGTGTTTAGTGCTTCCCTCAGGAGTTCTTGGAGGGTGTGTCTGGCAGTGACAAATTTGCTTGTCCGTAAAGGATTTTATTTCTCCATCACTTATGAAGCTTAGTTTGGCTGGATGTGAAATTCTGGCTTGAAAGTTCTTTTCTTTAAGGATGTTGAATATTGGCCCCCACTCTCTTCTGGCTTGTAGGGTTTCTTCCAAGAGATCTGCTGTGAGTTTGATGTGCTTCCCTTTGTGAGTGACCCAATCTTTCTTTCTGGCTGCCCTTAGTATTTTTTCATTTGTTTCAACCCTGGTGAATCTGACAATTATGTGCCTTGGGGTTGCTCTTCTAGAGGAGTATCATTGTTGTGTTCTCTGTATTTCCTGTATTTGAATGTTGGCCTGCCTTGAGAGGTTGGGGAAGTTCTCCTGGATATTATCCTGAGGAGTGTTTTCCAGCTTGGATTCATTCTCCCCGTCATCTTCCGGTACACCAAGCAAGCATAGATTAGGTCTTTTCACATAATCCCATATTTCTTGAAGGCTTTGTTCATTTATTTTCACTCTTTGTTCTCTTTTCTTGCATTCTCATTTTATTTCATTGATTTGATCTTCAATCTCTGATATTCTTTCTTCTGCTTGGTCTATTCGGCTATTGAAACTTGTGTATGCTTCACAAAGTTCTTGTGCTGTGTTTTTCAGCTCCATCAAGTTGTTTATGTTCTTCTCTAAGCTGGTTATTCCAGTTAGCATTTCGTCTAACCTTTTTTCAAGATTTTTAGTTTCTTTGCATTGGGTTAGAACATGTTCCTTTAACTCAGAGAAGTTTGTTATTATCCACCTTCTGAAGCCTGCTTCTAACAATTTGTCAAATTCGTTCTCTGTCCAGCTTTGCTCCTTTGCTGGTGAGGAGTTGTGATCTCGTGGTTGGGGAGAGGCGTTCTGGTTTTTGATGGTTTCATTCTTCTTGTGCTGATTTTTTCCCATCTCATTGGATTTGTATAGTTTTGATCTCAGGTAGCTGCTTGGGGAGGCAGCATTTCCTTTGTCTGCCTGCAGAGGCGCTGCTGGGCTGCCACGGGTTCAGTGGAGCTGCTGCGTCTTTTATTTACTCAGGAAAGTTAGGCCAGCTTCTGCAATGGTGGCTGCCTCTTACCCCGCCGAGCTGGATCATTCCTGGTCACCCTCTAAGTGCAAAACAATGGCATACGAGTTTTTTTCAGTCTGTTGGGCTTTGTCGAGGCGGTTGGGGGTCTGGGGAGCACCGTCCTGCTGTATGGGCTGTTTGCCTGTTTCCGGTTCCCCTTCCCTCTCGGGGAGGGTAGATCCATTTGGCTTTCTGGCTTTCGCGTCAACCAGTGTTTCCACCTAGATTTATGCTGACAGTCCCGGTGCTGGCCGAAGTTGTTCTGCCCTGTTCCGGCAGCTTGCTGAGGCTTTTTAGACCAGCGAAGATCTCCTGTTCTGTGTGTTGTAGAGGGCTTGAGTGGAGTGCTGCATCCAACTGAAGTCCCAGAGGTGGAGATCGTCTGGTCCTCCAGTCAGTTACACGCACCTCCTGAGTGGGACAGGGCCCCGCCTTGCCTCAACTTGCCCTATTTGGTTTATACCCACTGTCCAACCAGACCCACAAAATGAACCTGGTACCTCATTGGGAATTGTAGAGACCCCTCGGTTTCTGCATCTCTCTCGCTGGGAGCTGCTTTCTGGAGCTGCTGCTTATTCAGCCGTCTTGGGATTTCTGAACAATTTATTTTTATCAAAGGTTTCAAATGAAAGTCTTTTCAGCAAGTAATGTTGGTTCAATTAGATATCTATTTGGGAAAAAAAGTAAAGAACATCAATCCTTACTTCACACCATATGTAAAAACTCACTCAAAATGTACCATAAATGTAAAACCTAAAACTCAAGTTTCTAGGAGGAAATCTTAGAACATATGAATATTTACAGCAATTTATTTGTAATAGAAACTGAAATCAGTTTCTATATATATAACAGTTTCTATATATAAACACTTGAACAGGCAAACAATACTATTCAGCAATAAAAATAACCAAACTATTGATTCATGCAACACTATGGATACATCTCAGAAATTGTAGAAAATGCAAACTAATCTGTGGTAGCAGAAAGATCAGTGATTGCCTAGAAGCAGGAGTGGAGGGAGGGATAGATTAATAAGTTAAGGGGTATTAGAAATGCTTATTATCTTGAGTGTGGCAATGGTTTTTTGGAGGTATACATATGTCAACACTCAGAAAGTTGTACTTTTTATAGAGTGTGTTGTATATCAACTTTAACTCAGTAAAACTGTAAAAAAAAAAATAACAAAAAAAACCATTGTCAATGTTTTCTCACTGCCTACACAATTAACATCAAACTTTCAAGCAGGTATCCAGGTCAGGCTGTCTGTAATTTTACTCTAATAGGCCTTCCCAGTCTCAATGGCCACCCAGTTGTTCCACACACTGTAAGCTAGATTTCTGGATCTTGCCCACGCTCATCTGTTTTTCACCACGTGTAGTTCTTTCTGCCTAAAATACACTTTCTCCTCTGTCTGCTTGTCCTAATTCTCTTTCACCTTTGTGGCCTATGGCAGATTGCTCACTGCCTATCCAATATCCTTTCTCTCTTCTTTCTTATCAACAGAACTTCAGTTGTGTTCAGCAAATCCAGCTGAAAACATGAAGCAAATAAAATGCTCCTACATGGCTGGTGGGTATTTAAGATGATCCAACAACTTTCAGTTTGGAAACTTCTTCCTTCTATGCTTTTGGGCATGGCCAGTTGACACACTTTTGGCTACTGAGATATGCATCGGTGGAGATTTTGCTTTCCTGAGACAGCTGCTGCCTCTTCTTGCTTCTTGCTTCATCCTTCGTTGTGTTTGAAATGTGACTGATGCCCAGAGGTGCAGCAGCCATTCCACCATCATGAGCAGAAGAGCTACATGTCAAGGAAATTGGATAAGGGAGGTCAAAGAAACCTGGGTTGCTGTTGGTGCTGTTGAGCTGTGGTGCCTTCCCCAGGCTTTCTTGCAGAAGGCAGATAAAAAGGCGTTATTGGTTAGACTTCTAAGATTATTAACCAAATGTCTGCCAGCTACAAGGTTCTATCTATCCATCTGCTCTAAGAATCTTTCATTTCCCCCAATTTGTACATGCCACTCTTTGTGACTTGAGTAGCACTTTATCTGCCCTGCTTTACGTTACCTGCCACCATCCATTCTACGCTATGCCTACTTAGGCACATGTTTGTATTTACTTCCCCAATGAGGCCATGGGGCCCTGAGACATCTGCCCAGTGCCCAACCAGCCTCCATAGGCTGAGCTCCAAAAGGGTCTCAAAAGCTGCCCAGTGTGGTGGAAAGAATTTGGGTGAACAGTCAGTCTGCCTGTCCCAACCTCTTGCCGGGTTTGTAACCAACAGCTGCCACATGACTCAGGGACTAAGTTTCATCATCTGATATATTGATGTGATATTAATCCTTACCTCTGAGGATTGTTTGGTTGTTAATTAGGATAATCTGTGAAATAATATCAGTCTCACAGTAACTGCTCAGTAACTGTTAATGGTGATAATGTCTAAATGATCGCATGCCCTCCTTCCCCTTCTCCATTCCACTCACATCTGCACAGTTCACATTCAGAACAATTTCAGGAAAAGTCATTCAGATGTCTCTTAATATTTTACCCTCACATGCAACAAGGTCAATAAGGTGGGAAGGGTGGATGATGACCACAAAATGCCTCTAGGAGGGGCCTCTTCTCCTCTTCATGGTGTCTATGCCTTAAATGTCTTCTGTCTCAGCTAGAAAGCCTAATTCAAAAATTCCTTAGCAGACTAGTGTTTGCATTTCCCAAGTACACATGAATTTTGTCATCATTTCAGTGGTAGTGACCAATGACCAGGTGATAATTTAGAGACTCCTCTTTGTACACAAGGCAGTGTTAATCCCTAAGCATCTGGTGCTCATGGTCTTCCTAGTCAGGGTGTTTTTTCCCCAAAATTGTTAATTCACTAGCCAGTGAATTAAGTTCAGACCAAGCAGTGTATTTTTATCATCTAATTGCCTAATTTAAATATGCAATCTTATGTCATTGTGCCTCAGTTTTCTCATCTATAAAATGGGAATAAAAACAATACTACCCATGCTGTCTCTCTGGCTTCAAGTTTCAGCTAAAAGTTGACTTCACCTTCATTGAACCTCCACGCCCCCCTTTATAGGGCAGTGTTATTGAGGAATGGCACTTCATGCTGCTTAGGCTGTGAGCTCCCTGATGGCATCTGGACTATGTATTCTGTGTTCCCTCTAGAGCCAAGAACACTGCCTGGCACAAAGGGGATGCTTGGTAAATATTTATCATATCACTAAATAAACAATCTATTGAATAATCTGATTTGAAAGGAAAGAGAAAAACTGGAATTGAATTCATTTATGGTTCAGTTTGCATTCAGTTGCTGATTCAGTCAAATCAATATTTATTGGATATCTACTGTAACCTAGGCACTGTTTAACTTCTTGGTTTGTATTATAAATATAATTTCTAATCTACTAAGGCCTTAACCCTGAGCATGCCTTAGAAAAGTAAAATGTTTGATTTTTCTAGACTTGGGCAGGTAAAAGCAATGATTCAGTTTTATAGCATCATGAAGAAGCCTTTTCAGCCAGGTTCGACCCAAATTTGCTTACACATGTTACCCACTCAACCAAACGTGTAAAGCATGTTGTTCTCTGAGCTATTCTATGTGATCCAACCCTATATATTATATTACACTTATAAAATACCACGAAGCCCTTATGAATTAAAAGATAATTAGTGGTTCAACACGCACAAGACATTAGGCTTGAAGTGTCAAAAATGTCATGAAAGACCATAAATCATGGTCTGCTTACATTGATCCCTTATAGAGTTAGTTTTTAAATCATCTCTTTAACACCTTGTAAATGTACAAACAACGATGGACCCAAGGGAAACTTTAATATGTTTTTCATACATATTTTAATTTCATCTCAAAGTGCTAGCTGCATAAAAATTAAGTCAGACTCACAAAAACTCATTGATTTCCTCAGGATAAAACCCATCTGTCCAAACTAATTTAGAGCCTTTTTGAAGCCGTAAAGTTAGTCCTGCAACACTGAGGTCATTATGGGCATCCTGAGCTGGAGGAACTCTTGTGTAATTTTAAGAAGGCAATTTTGTTATATTTACTGTATTTAAATACAGTGCTACTTTTCACTAACAAAAGCCTCACTGTGTAACTGTATTGAAAGTAAACCAGAAGCTGTGAAAAGCGAGATCTGTTCTTTTCCTTGTGATTAATGCACCTTTCTGCCAAAATTGAGACTTCTTAACTGAGCTCATTTAATACAAAGTAAACGAATTCTGCTCTTTGGATTTGATCCTCTGGTTAAACCCTATAGATAAGGCTTTAACAGTGAATAGCTTTTCATTCTAAACAAAGGATGTTTTGATAGAAAGGTCAATGCAGAGGTCCTTTATATTGTGATAACAGGAAAGGGAAATAACATATTAATGGAAACCCATGCCATGGTGGTCCAGGCTGGAAGGACACACAGGAGTAAAGACCATTCGGAAATTGGAGAGGAGATGGTAGAGACCCACGGACTCAAGAAACCCCAACCTTCTTCTTTTTTAAGTCCAGTTCTGAAGGGTATTGTCTTTTATTATGTACCGAGCAAAGTAGACTGAAGAAGATCACAGTGTAACTTTAGGAAAACTGGAGAGTAATAGTTGCATTTTTCTCTACCCTGCCCTTCAGGACCAAGCCATGCAGAATATCATCCCTGAAACCATAGTGGTCCATAGTGGAATTTTAGGATGATGGAGAGGATACACTCAGGCACTTGAATAGGACAAATTAGCTGAAATTCCTTCTGCATTGGGATACACAAGATTAGGAGATCCAAGCTGTGACAGCAACACCCTTACGAGCCAGGAGGCCTTTTCTTTGTCCAAGTGAGACTTCTTGGTCAGCTCTGCCCAATGCCTTAATCTTGCCCAGCACAGGCCAGGCAGGCAGTTTAAGTTATCGCTTTAATATTTCTTTCTTCTTACTCGTCACTCCCCAAGGAAGGTTTCATATTAATATTTTTTTCTTTTTCTTTTTCTTTTATTTTTTTTTGAGACAGAGTCTTGCTTTTTTACATAGGCTGGAGTGCAGTGGCACAATCTTGGCTCACCGCAACTTCTACCTCCTGGGTTCAAGCGATTCTCCTGCCTCAGCCTCCAGAGTAGCTGGGATTATAGGTGCACACCACCATGCCTGACTATTTTTTTTATATATATATTTTTAGTAGAGATGAGGTTTCACCATGTTAGCCAGGCTTGTCTTGAACTCCTGACCTCAAGTGATCTTCCTGCCTCAGCCTCCCAAACTGCTGGGGTTACAGGCATGAGCCATCACACCTGGCCAGATTTCATAATACTCTAACCTAGGAACTGGAAACTTTTTGTGTCTACCTCAGAGGGAAACAGGTTGTATTTGTTTTCTTATTTTTAGTGAGAACATCCTCATTCCCTTAAGAAGCTTCAGCTGATTATGGAAAACAGCAGAATTGAAATGGGTAAAGTAAATTATTGGACAAATTGGTGGTTAGCTTAACTCATTTCTCTCATTCACTCATTCAACAAATGTTTATTGAGCAACCACTAGGTCCTAAGAATCCGGCTAGGTGTTAGAGACACACATACGAATAAGTCAGTCCTTGCTCCCAGAGCCAGAGACAGACAGACCTATAAAAGGAGAACTCAGGGCACAGTTGAATGGAAAGAAAACTTTAAACATCCCTACCCAGACTGATGGCTTCCAGCCACTGCACTGATCTGCCAGGACACTGGCCAACTGACCAGTACCAACAAGGGAAGGGTTGTTTTGAATTTTTCATCCCAAGATTTGTACAAAATGCTTTGAAAGTTTTTTTTTATCATGTCTTGTAGAAGAAGGAGGAGAAGAGAAAGGAGAAAATGGAATAGTAGGTCAAGTATTTGCAATAACCAGAATTCAGTGTTTCCTAGAGGGACTGGTTCCACAGTGCCCCCTTCTGGTAGGTTTCCATGGAGCAACAACCAGTGAAAAGCCTATGGAAGCAGGAGCTCCTGTTTACTGGTACATTACATGCATTGCAGAATCCTCTCAAGTCTTCGGGGAAAGGTTGGCATCATCTGCATTTTACAGACGAGGTTCATTGAGGTGCAGTGACCTAAGCAAGGCCATACATCTTACATGCATCTGGAGTCAGGAGATAGACCCAGCCTAACTGGGTCTAATGTATGCTTAAACACTCCGTCTTTCTCCTTTTACAGTTTATTGGTCAATTAATCCTCAGGTGCCTACTCTCCATCAACACCATGCTAGGCACTAGGAATTAGGGCTTTCCCTTCTGCAGCTTCTTGGGTATTTTCAAAGACCATAGATGCTAACAGAAAAAGGAAAACTCACAAGCTAGAGGGATATGGTTCAGCCAAGAATTCATGAATGCAGAGCATGATAAAAACTAACAGAAATTCTAAAAAAAAATAGCTAGGTTTGGTACAGACAGATGCACAGAAAGATTTTACTTTGCCCAAGATATTCTGCCTGACAGAGTCTCTCATGTTACTGCACATCCTTCAACCTCATTTATGTGAAACAGCATTTATGTGCACTGGCTTCCAAACATGCCCCTAATCATTTGCTGTTTTCCTATTGAAACACAAAATCAAACATTATATAAAGTTAGAAAGCAGAATTCTTTATTATTTCCTATTGTATAAGGCAAGATAATAACACATCTGTCTTTATCTATATTTGTGTGATCTCATTAGACAAAATTAGTAAAAGACATTCAAGAAAATAAAGAACTCAAAGCAGAATTACCATTCAGCCCAGCAATCCCACTATTGGGTATTTACCCCACAGAATATTAATCATTCTGCCATAAAGACACATGCATGTGTGTGTTCATTGCAGCACTTTTCTTAATAGCAGAGACATGGAATCAACCTAAATATCCATCAATGGTATGCTGGATAAATAAAATGTGGTACGTATACACCATGGAATACTATGCAGCCATAAGAAAGAATGAGATCATGTCCTTTGCAGGAACCTGTATGGAGCTAGAAATCATTATCCTAAGTGAACCAACACAGGAACAGAAAACCAAGTAACCAAGGAAACCAAGTACTATATGTTCCTACTTATAATTGGGAGCAAAATGCTGAGTACATATGGACACAGAAGGGAACAACAGACACTGGGGTCCGCTAGAGGATGAAGGGAGGGAGGATTGCGAGGATCAAAAAACCACCCTTAGGGTACTATACTTATTACCTGGGTAGTGAAACAATCTGTACATATGCAGCCTTGAACCTAAAATAAAAGTTAAAAAAAAGAAAGCAATCTGCTTGAATGTTGAGCAAGAAATTTCCTGATTCTCTTCCAATGGGAGAAGAGGCTGTGATCAGTATTCCTGTGGCCACCAAGCTCCTCCCCACTGACTAATTCTGCCCTAAGTCTGTCAGCTTTAAGTCAGTCCCTACATTACTGATCTTCACACAATGTCCTACATACAACACAAAAAGTGCTCAAAGACCATCTCTTCCTGTTGATTATTCCTCAGCAAGATTTCAGGGCTCAATGGAACCTTATCTCTTTTTAGAATGAGCCTTAGGATGAGGGTCTACATAGTGTAGAATTTAAGTTCACAGATTGGAGATTGAACTATGTCAGGCCACATATGCATTGTGTGTTTGAAAGGTTATTTTCTTCCCCTTCTAATACTTTAGTTTCCTCTTCTGTAAAATAGATGTAATAATACCTATCTCAGGAGGACTGAATGAGATAATGTGTGGAAAGTGCCTCTCAAATGAAAGGTAGTATGTGATCTATAAATAAATATTTAATTATTATCTATCTCGGAGACTATGACATCTTCCTGGAGACACCCTGCCAAAGCTTCAACAGGATAAAGAATATAGGTACCTTATCCTAATCATCGTTTCAAACTGAGTTTGCATTAGGGAAATGCAAACCAAAACCACAATGAGATACCAGCTCCCACCAGATTCCCTATTACTAAAAAGTCAAAAAATAACAGTTGCTGATGAGGTTGCCAAGAGAAAGGAATGCTTATACACTATTGATGGGCATGTAAATTAGTTCAACCATTGTGAAAAACAGTGTTTTGATTTCTCAAAAACCTAAAAAACAGAACTACCATTTGACCTAGCCATCCCATTACTGGGTATATACCCAAAAGAATATACAACCTTCTATCATGAAGACACATGCGTGCATTTGTTTATTGCAGCACTATTAACAATAGCAAAGACATGAAATCAACCTAAATGGCCATCAATGATAGACTGGAGAAAGAATATGTTATCACATATGTTAATATAGAACATATAATGTTAACTTTATAAATATCACATGTGTTAATTTATTTTGTGGCCAAAATCAAATCATTCAGATTTGATATTATTTTATTTTGCAGAGACAAATAAACAGCCAGCCATTTTCATAATGCACATAATATCATGATACATGTTATCATTATATTTCATATTATTCTTCAATAATGTTAATTTTCTCTGAGAAATGATATCTCTCTCTTTAGTTCCTCAAACTCTGAGATTTTAGTATTATCCCAGGATAAAATTTTAACATTTTTTTTTATTTTTGGTAATATCTCCTTTTCTTTTTCAAAAAGAGTTTTATGTTTTGAGAAAGAAGATAAGCCCTAGAGAGTGAGATGAAATGCCAACAGGCGGATCAGATAAGCTTCATGGACATCATAGGTCTTCATTTTGGTTTATGAGCACTTTCTGTAAAAGAAGCAGTCTCTGAAATATGACCTGGTTATGAATTGAGGTTAGAAGAAGGCAGCTGCGAGACTTCTGATTAGCTTTGGGTGATAGCATGGCCATGGCCAGGATGCCGTAATGCCTAGTTAATATACTGTATCTAACAATTCTAATTCTTATGTATATATTTCATTTTGTAACTGCAATAAAACACTCCAAGCATAGCCTTTCTGGGTAATGACTGCACTTTTTGAGCCCCTTGGGATCTGAGGGGTACTATGTGTACATTAGGAAAGCCCTTGCAGTCATAAGATTTGCTCTTGCCAGTAAATCTCAGTTTAGATCTGTGATTAGGGTGAACAAGATTTAGACTGAATCTGAAATCATTTCTGGTTCTACCAGAAAAGGGAAAGGGAAAAGGAAGGATTTTGAGGATGCTTCAACACTCTCTCCTGGCCTAAGCAGTTCAGAGAAAGAAGTGGATACAGAATTTAAAAGCATGGGCCAGGCACAGTGGCTCACACCTGTAATTCCAGCACTTTGAGAAGCTGAGGCGGGTATATCACTTGAGGCCAGAAGTTCGAGACCAGCCTGGCCAACAGGGTGAAACCTTGTCTCTAATAAAAATACAAAAATTAGCCAGACATAGTGGCACATGCCTGTAATCCCAGCTACTTGGGAGGCTGAGAAAGGAGACTCACTTGAACCAGGGAAGTGGAGGTTGCAGTGAGCCAAGATAGTGCCACTACACTCCAGCCTAGGTCAGAGATTGAGAACCTGTCTCAAAAAAAAAAAGCATGAAGCTGCTTCAAGTGTTCATTTCATCCCTGTGTGGAAAGCTCTCAAACAATTGACTGTGATCTTGAGATGAGGTGAATCGAGTCTTCGGTGGACTGGAGAAGTTCACTTTCTCCCAGCCAATTCAAAATGTCTGGATTCTGAGATAAGGTGAGTGCAAATTCCTTTGGCACTCTCTAAGCCACTTCCAACCCAATTCAGAGAAAGTCAAATTCAGCATTACTACTTTTTTTCCATTCTGTGCTGTAAACTCTGAATTCTCCAAGACAATTTCCTAAACTGTTTAGGTCTCAACCTTCACGATGGCTGCTCCCTATTTCTTCCAAAACTCACTTGTTTCACGCATCTATGTGTTAAGTTGTTCAGGAAGAAACATTTAACATCTAAAGCCCATTTCATTTCTTTCTTTTTCTTCAAAAAAATCTTGAAACATCATTTGTTTTTTCTTCATTAGAAAGAGGAAATGGTGTTTTATCAAAGGTAAATAGACTTGAACGCTGATGGGTTGAAGTTCTGTTCACCACTCAAAACCCATAAGTTTGATTAGGTACTAAACTTGGCACAGAGAGTCCTTCATTCGCCCTGTCAGCCAAGTCACGCCACTGGTCTCAACTTTTGGAAAATTAATTACCTACATGTTGCTCGTGGAGCCTGTGGGTAGCTAACTTATTTGATCACAGCTTAAGCAAATAAGAGTCTACTCTTCATTCAAATTCAGCCAAAAGTGACTCAGATGTAAAACCTACCAACTCTATTTTAAAACTGAATTTGAAAAAAATTGTGTTCAATATCTGTGGAGATGAAATCTTATGGTTAGAAAAGAATAAAGGATATTTTATATTAGACATATGTATTTGTATCAATTAGATCATTAAATCATTGATTGTTTTAGGAACTAAACTGAAAAAAAGAATTTAAATAAAATTCACCCACCCACATCTGAAGCTTTACCAACTAATAATATTTCAGTGTATAGGTCAGCATTAACAGAAATGCTATAGACAAGACATAGTCTTCAAGTTATGAGCACCTGATTTACAAAGGCACCAGTGTGCTAATTTCTGGCTACATCCTGCATTTATGAAATCACTGGAAAATGGCTGGTGTTTTTCTTCACACCTCCCCACCCTCCCAAAAGCTGACTAGCAACTAAGCTGTCCTGGGCCCATCCTGCCACCTGGTGGCTGAGACAAAGCACAGTATTGTGCATTGCCTTTCATTCTAGTTCCTTTTTATTTCCCTACCCTAGCCCCCAACACTTCCAACCAGGGATTTCATGTTCATATTCTCATGCTACTTTTCTTTTGCCTTCATTGCTCAGTTAATGCCAACCTCACAGTAGCTTTTTTTTTTTTTAACACATACACACTTTATTTTTGGTTTACTCCATGTTTTCATTCCTACTTCCTTTCAGTGTTTATCCATGATCAAATCATACTCTTCCTTTTTCTACCCTCTCCTCATTTTTGAGTCAAACAGTGATTCTCCTTAGATCTTAGAATGGCAAGAATGATTTAATAACTTATACAATTGATGTTTAATATAGCAAGGAACACAAGAGACAGTCTTTTTCTTCATGGAGCTTATATTCTGATGAGAGAAACAAACAACTTATAGGAATATAATTAATACAATTTTATTGAGTGACAAATGCTGTGAAAAAAATATGACAGGCTCAGGGGGTATAAAATGATGAGATGCCACAATGAGCTACCCTTCACCCATTGGGTTGCAGAAAATGAGTGATAATGGTACCATACATTACACTATGTGTTGACAAGAATATGGAGCAGAAATTCTTATCCACTGCTAATGGGAGTGTGAACTGGTTTAAGCACTTTAGTAAGCAGCTTGACATTATTACCAAATTTGAACTTGCATATGGCCTAAGGTGCTGCTATTCTGATCCTAGAGAAAAACTTGCCATGCCAATAACTTTTCCAAAATATTCATAGGATCATTTTTCATAATAACAAATATCTGGAGAAATCCAAATGCTTACCTATAGCAGAATGGATAAATAAAGTGTGATATTGTCCTACCATAGAATAAAACATGCAGTGAAGATGAATAAACTGCAGCTACACCTGTCAATATGGGTAGTTCTCAAACATATTACATTAAATTAATAAGCAAATATAGTGTGATTTCATTTATATGAAGTTCAATATAAGCAAAACTAAACAATGAATGTTGAAGGATGCATACACCTGTAGTGAAGAAGAGCAAGATCACTACTAATATGAAACTCAGCACTGTGGTTAATATGAGAAGAAAAAGGGGAGAAGGTTGAATACAGGCTCTTCAGAACTTCCAAGGTACAGCAATGTTTTATCCATCAGCTGGATTTGGAATGCACTGAATTCATCCATTTTAATGTATTATTATTTAAAATGCATATATGAATTATGGATATATTCTTTTATATAAGTATGATGTACTTAATGAAAAAAGGTTTTGTAGAAAGTAACCAGAGTGCAGTTTAGCTAGGAATGTCGGAAAATGTCTCCTGCAGAAGTCACATTGAGCAGAGGCCTGAATGATATGGACAGACTTGTGTAAGGAATGTGTGAGCAGAGAGTTTCCCAAGGAACAGGAAATAGCAAATGTGAAGAACCTGAGGGGCAAATGAGTTTGGTGGTTTCCAAACCAGAGAGAAGGTCTGTAAGGCCTGGGAGAAAATGGGAGACAGGGAGAACAGAGTTAGGCAAAAGAAAAGGGACGAATTACATAGATTCTTATAGGCCAGAGTTGAAGTGACATAAAGAAGAGGAAAGTTATATGGCAAGAGACATTAAGAATATGAAGAAAGCTCTGTCTAATATTCACAAAAGATTCTATGTGCTATATCTTAGCCTTCAAATAATATATATGTATGTAAATATATATATATATGTATGTAACACATGTGTATGTATATACATGGAATAATGGTAGTACCACCACCAACAGACAACAGAGAAAAGTTTACAAGACACAAAAAAGAAAATAGTTTCAAGTCTCCCTCATTTCTACTTCTCAAAGACAGCAATTTTAATATTTCTGGTTTTAGTTCCCTTTTTACCCCTACATCTCTGAAGACTGTGCTGTAATCTGTCTTTTTGGTGAATCAACGCTGGCTATTATCCATTGGCTGATTTTTTGTTTTTGTTTTTGTTTTTGTTTTCGTTTTTGGCTAGGGTCAATGAAAGTTCCATTCATTGACCACAGCAAAGTTAAAATTTCTATTACTACTCTTTGCTCCCATGCAATATCAAACCATGTACTTAAATTTCTATTTCTTATTCCAGCAGCTTTAGACAAAATCTTTCAAATATCTGAATTATAATATTATGTTATATTATGTTATCATATATATATGATATTTTGTTAATCATAGTAAAGTTTTTCAAGATTTGGCTATGGTTTGGCTTTAAAGCAAGAAATATGATATTCAGTGATATTAAAATAAATGTATTTGCTTCCTACAGACAAGAATTAGGTATGTTTTTTGAGGGTTTAGTGTTGTGACTCTTTTTGCCACTTAAGAGTGAATCATCTTAGCCATCAAAGGTAAGTGGATTTTTGTTGTTATTTGTTTTTGCTTTTATTAATTGCACAATATCATGCCACATTTGAAGTTCCACATACCTACTTTCTGGTTTTGTTTTGTTGTTATTGTTTATTTCTTTGTTACTTGAATTTTGAGTTACATTTAATTTAGGTGGTAGATTTTAAAAGCATTTTCCCCACAATTAACCATTAGGAATTGTGTTTTTCATTTATTTATTCATTTATTTTGCAACAGGGTCTTGCTCTGTCACCCAGGCTGTAGTGGTGCTGTGTTACAATCATGACTCACTGCAGCTTTAAATCCTCGACTGAAACAATCCTCCCACTGCAGTATCCTGAGCAGCTGAGACTACTGGCCCACACCACCATACTTAGCTAATGTTTATTATTATTATTATTATTATTATTATTATTATTTGTAGAAATAAGGCCTTGCTTTGTTGCCTAGGCTGGTCTCAAACTCCTGGACCCAAGCAGTCCTACAGACACTTAAATGAAAATGATGCTTCGAGGGTGACACATTGCTTAATATTTTGTTTGATTTCAAATATTTTCAAAGTATCATTTCCAACTATGGCTCATGGCAAATACTCTTTTCTCCTTGAGAAGTAATTTGGTTAAAGAGATCTCTGAGGGCTAATATGTGAACTTACACACTATTTCTAACACTGACTTGTGAGTCGAATGCTTTCTCAGGTCATCCCTTAATTTATGCACAAAGCTTTGAAATATAACTTGTTTTTTTAAAAAACTGAGATTACTTGTAGAGGAGAAGGCAAGTTAAAAGTAGGTAATGTAATTTTAAAATAGTACAATTGTTTTTTGAGATAGATAAAATTTGGTTCTATTCAAAAGCACATCTTTTATAATGTCAACTTTATGGTTTAAGGTTTTCATCTTTCTGATACCAGAATGCATCCCTTATCCTCAATGTGTTCATTGATGGATTATGGCAGCCTGGCTACTGAAATGGGCTTTTCTTGATATCCAGTTTCTTTTAACACATACCACATACACACACACACACACACACACACACACACACACACACACTTAAGGGAAGCATCCCAGAGTGCCAATCAATAAATGCAGATAAAATATCACTGAAAATGTCAGTAGATGGAGAAAATTGTGTTTATTCAGCTCTCATACAGAAAACTGTATATAGTCAAAAGAAAAACATCAGAAAGCTCCTTGCAAGGAATAGAGTAGGATGCGGACCCCCCACAGGATGGAGCAACTAGTGCGTTCCAAAGAGGCAAGATCTTGTTAATGGAAGAGTTTTGTGTTCTCAGGCAAGTATTCTGATGATCTTCTATTCACATCATTGGCAAAAGATGGTACCTCTCACCTTCATGACATCCAACATTGGACAAATAAGATCAAAAACATATTATTAGTCATATATACTCCCAGCTTGGGGAAGAGGGCGCCATATGTGATGCAAGGCCATACAGTAGTTGCACCCTGGAATAGCGAAGTGAAGCATTAGGAGCTGTGAGAGACAAGCTTTTTAGTAACAAGAGAATGAAGTGCATCGTGGTTGCTCCAGCACGATGTGATTGGCTTGTATGAATAATTTTATAGGTTATCAGGGAAGCAAAATCCATTAGGCTGAGGACCCTGTAGAGTAAAGCAAGTCCTGCTGCTAGAGAACTAGCTAGGTAGGGATGCTTTCTCAATGGTTGGGAAGTATACCCAGCAAAAGCAGAAGGAACTCATGATTATATCTTTGAGGCCTTATGTGACTCAAAGATGTCAAGACAGAAGTTAAAATGTTAGGTCTCACAATATAACAGGGTATACAAGTTAAGGCCAAAGCTTAGAACAACTAGAGGAACTGATCATAACCACAAAGTTCTTGGTGTCAAAACCTCCACAGTGAGTCCTGAGCTTCTCCTCAAAATAAATATTGAACATATTGTTATAAACTAAATTGTGTCCCTCCAAAATTTGTATGGTGACCCCCTATGTTACTGCATTCAGAGACAGAGCCTTGAAGTAGGTAATTAAACTTGAATGAGGTCCTAAAGGTGGGCCCTAATCTGATAGGACTGTTGTGCTTATAGGAGGAGGAAGAGACACCAGATATCTATCTATCTATCTATCTATCTATCTACCTATCATCAATCATCTATTTATCTACATTTATCTATGCACATCTATTATATGTCTATCTACATACCTATCAATCATCATCTGTTATCTACCATCTATTTTTCTATCATCTATTATTTATATATCATCTATCTATTACCTATCTGTATATTTATATACCTACCTATCTCTCTATCCATTATCTATCTACATACCTATCTGTCATCTCTATATAGAGTATAGAAGTATCTATCTATCTATCTATCTATCTATAATCTATCTATCTATCCCTCCCTCTTCAGGTGCTCAGAGGAAAACCCATATGAGAATACAACAAGAAGATGTCATTTTTCCAAGAAGCAACAAAAGATAGGTCTAACCTGAAACAAACCTAGAGAGTACCTTGACCTTGGACCTGTAGACTACAGAACTGAGAAAAAAAATAATTTCTGTTGTTTAATTAAATTTTGGTGTCTGTAGAATTTTGCTGTGGCTGCCTGTGGGCACCAAATCAAATATTGGTACTGATAAGTGTGGTGTCACAATACTCAATATGTAAAAATATGGAAATGGTTTTGAAACAGAGTGATGGGTAGACACTGAGTTTTGAGGTGCCTACTAGAAAAAGCCTAGATTGTCCTGAGGGGGCTGTTGATAGAAATATGAGCAGTAAAGGTGATTTCAGTGAACTTGCAGACAGAAATGAGGAACATGTTATTGGAAACTGGAGAAAAGGCAATCATTATAAAGTGACAAATAATTTGATGAAATTGTGTTATAGTATTTTGTGGAAAGCAGAACTTGTGAGTGATGAAATTGGATATTTAGCTGAGGAAATTTCTAAGCAAAGTGTTGAAGGTGTGACTTGGCTTCACCTTACTATTTATAGTAAAATGTGAGGGGAGAGATACCAAGTTAAGGAATCATTAAGCAAAAGGAACTTGAAGATGTGGAAATTTCTCAGCCTATCCCTATTGCAAAAAAAATGAGAACATGTTCTGGAGAACACTAAGGATGTGGCTGGACAATCACTCCAAAAAGAGATTACTCATGATTTTAATCAGCCAACTCAGCAGAAGCCAGAAATAGAAAAGGGATTATACCAGCAGAGACACTGCCAGTTTAAATGAATGAAGGCAGAGGAAATGGGGTGGAACAAAGTATGGCAGTGGACTGGGATTTTACAGGTTGAGATAATAGAGCTATCTGGCTTCAAACGTGTTATTCTTCAAGAAAAAGAGAGAATAACCTCAAAGGTGATTCAGATATCATCAAGGGTGCTGCTCTCACCACAGGTCTGATGGGCATGGCTGTTTTCTCTTCAGTTTCAGAGGATGGGGCCGTCTCATGTTTCAGGGGGCCAAAATGCCCACACTCAAGGCTTCAGGGACAAGGTGGCAGACCAAGGGGGTGGAGTGGTGGCCTAGGGCCATAGAGGTGACACTGCCCTCCAGTAGGCAGGGAAGATAGAGCATTGAGCCACAGAGGATTGTTCCTGAGGTTTAAGATCTGATGTCATTTGCCTTGCTAGAGACTCATCACCTCTTTGTTTTCTCTGCATACTCCCCTCTGGAATGGGAATGTCTATGCCATGCCTGTGTCATCACTTTATTTTGAAAGCATATAACTTGTTTGAGTTTACAAGTTCATAGCTGGAGAGAAATTTTCCCTCAGGGCGAATCATACCTCGAGTTTCGGCCATACCTGATTTAGGTATTTAAATGAGACTTTGAACTTAGAGTTGATACTGGAATGGGTTAAAAATTGGAGGGGGCTGTTGGAAAGAGGTAGAAGTACTTTGCATGCAAGAAGGGCACATATTTTGAGGAGCTAGTGGGTGAATTGTATTGTGTCCCCCAAAATTCATCGTTGAAGCCCTAACCTCAATATTATACCTAGAGATAGAGTCTTTAGAAAATCAATTAAGGGTAAATGAAGTCATAAGGGCGGGACCCTCATCTGTTAGAACTAGTGCTACTATAAAAAGAGGAAAAACACAGCAGCTCTCCCTCTCCTGCCCATCTCTCTCCTTTCTCTCCCTCCCATCCTCTGTCCTGCCCCAACCCCTCTGCACTGCACAGAGAAAAGGCCGAATAAGGATATAGTGAGAAGATGGTCATTTATCAGCCAGTAAGAGAAGTCTCACCAGCAACCAATCCTGACAGCACCTTATCTTGGCTTCTAACCCCTGGAACTGTGAAAAAAAAGTAACTTCTGGTTGTTTAAGCCACCCAGTTTGCTGTGGTATTTTGTTATGGCAGCCCCAGCAGACTAAGACTATATTAAATAAAAATCGGTTCAAGTACAAAATTCTTAGCTCTTGGGTAATCATGACTCAGTCTGCCACATGTACATACTTTCAGAATTTAATCTTTGAACCACAATTCTCCCTCCACCTTTCAAGAGTGAAGAGCAGGTTAAAGTTAAACTGGAGAGTGCTTTTTTAAAAACTAAGAAATAACAACAATTAAAATGCCCCTCTTTCCAGCATGCTGAAACAGAGACTCCCCCTTACTAATAGTATAACTACAGATGATTCAGATTCCCTCAGTAAGCTTCAGTTTCCCCAATTGTAAAGTAAGAGAGTAGGATTAATAGATATTCCATAAATTCTTTTTCAGCTATAATATTCCATGGCTATAAGACAATAATTGTTTTGCTCCATAGGTCTTACATAATTCTATTTGCTAATAGTCTAATTTATAATTTTGAATAATACAGCAATAGCAATTAGCACAAATTTAAGTTCGTGGAGGCAGTTTCTCTATGAAATGCCCCTCTAGCTATAATTTCAATATGCACATTTGTCACAATTGCTTCTCTCTGTAATACTGATTTTAACCACCTTATTTAGCAGATCATGCTTTTGAAATGCCAGGAGAGAACTAAATAAAGTTAAGGTCAAAAGCATGACATGCTTCTGTATAAAATTAAAAGTTAATTACCAGCTGCATCCAGGGGCCAGGACTATTTTAATTTTGGAGTCATTAGCCTGACTATTTAGAATCTATGTTTTAACTATAGCATCAGGGAGTCCGCTGACTTACATTTGCTACAGAGAGAGAGTGTCAGTCCTCCCTCTTCCAGCAGAAACTCTATATGCCATGGTTTAGCTGACCTTTCTCCTTAACTGCTTGCTGCTCATATTAAAATCATGATCACTGACTTGTTTGTTAAAGTCGTCATAAAATTTAATGTGTTTTTCTAAATGCCCTTTATCAAAATGCATTTAGGAGGAAGTATAGAGAAACAAAGCTTCCTTAGTCACATTAAAGGGCCTGACAAGTGGTAACATGCATTTATTTTTGACAGTAATTTAGGATAACACTAGGAAACCCAGTTGTCCAGGTGGCACAAGGGGCAGCAGTGAGGAACCCCAGGAAACTCCTGGAAATAAGGAAATGGGGTTGCTCTCTAGGAGGCCAAGTTAAATAAAATAATAATAAACATTTGAATATGATGAGATAGGATGAAAATCACCATAAAGAGAAGGCACGCTGCCTGGGGCAAGATTGGACTATAGTTCCTGATTAAACGTTTCCTGAAGTTGTTTCTGTAGATCACTAATTCTGTGACAAGAGTCTTTGTTTAGCTAGGAAAAAAAAAATTGCAGTCAACTAGATTGGAGATAGCACATTGAAAATAATTTTAAATAATTTAAAGAAGGTTTCTTCCAAATAGGACTTTACAGAACTTAAGATACACTAATTAAGGATTTCCAAAAGGGAGCAATAGTATGCCACATTTCTCACATTTAGTCTGTGTATTGATCGCTTTTGCTGTGAATTTCGTGTAGAAGTAGCATTTTTAAAAGACAACAACTGAACAAAGCAAAACTTTCGGCAACATGAACATAACTAAAAAACAGATTTTGTCAGTTAAAACTAAGCAAACGGCAAAAGAAATGTGAAAATCTCTGATTGGCTATACCCTTCCAACTACGGGGCATTGGAGTGGAGGCCTGGCTCCAGTGCCTGAGTGACCAGCCACACAGATGATCCCTCCTGCGGTGAGATGAAGTTGATACATCCTGCCTTACCTGAGTGGAAAATGAACTACTGTGACTTCAAGTCCCCACCTCTACTGTTTATCAGAAAGTCCAGTCTTACCTTGGTTTCCCCTCCATAAATATTGCTAAGAATCACTGCAGAATTTATTCTTCAATTGCACCCCACCCTCACCAGTTATTTTCAGGAATCATAGGCAGTGCCTTGCTGTTGGTTTGGAGAAGAACTTCTGCTCGGTGGCCATACATGGGCTTGGCGGAATTCCGTAAATCATGAAATCCCCCTAAACAAACTTCTCTGCACAAGATAATGTCTTTGCAATTGTAATTGGGATGGAAGGGTCTTTTTTGAGGCAGAATGTCACCTAAGGAAGCCTCAGTATACCTTAAATAGATTATTGTTTTAGGAGTGGAACTTCTATTAACCAAACTCCCGGAGATGATGAATGGATGCCTGACTGATGTTTATTAATTCATAGTGAGAAAAGTAACTATTGAGCAAGCACCCATGAGGATGCTTCTCAGCATGTCCCCTCACTACAGAAAAATGTTTATTGAAAGCAAAATCAGTCTAGGCACAACGGCTCACACCTGTAATCTTAACACTTTGGGAGGCCAAGGCAGGCGGATCATCTTAAGTCAGAAGTTCAAGACCCACCTGGCCTCGTCTCTACTAAAAATACAAAAATTAGCCAGGCGTGGTGGTGCACGCCTGTAATCCCAGCTACTCAGGAGGCTCAGGCAGGAGAATCACTTGAACCAGGGAGGTGGAGGTTGTCGTGAGCCAAGATCGAACCATTGCACTCTAGCCTGGACAATAAGAGTGAAACTCAGTCTCAAAAAAAAAAAAAAAAAGCAAAATCAGATGAGCCTTCATTGAATGTCCTTTAAGGCACAAATCATATGAGTTAGATGAATCTGTCTGCAAAAAGGTTCATGAATAAGATTGAATAACACAAATTTGTTATCCTGGGTTAAGGAGTGAGGAACTTCTTGGCATTGAAAGGTAAGTATTTTTCTAGAAAGAGAAAAAAGGGCATTGTAAGAAGAGACAACCACAGAAGCAAAGTCAAGGAAACATGAAAACAGTAAATGTGACAAAAGAGAAGTCCTGTGATTCACGGAGGTCTCTCACATTTTTGTTTTGGCATTTTTGGCTTTGGCCCCATATACCCAGTACAAATTTATTCAGAGGAATATTCAACCTTCTCTGATTCTTACCATGTCGTTCTTTGAAGATTGTAGAGTTTGCCAAGGTTTGATGACAGGTTTCAAAACCTCTTAGTCCTAGACTATTTGCCAAAGAAAAACTTCTGGCTCTTGGACCTACTATGTGTCCAACTATACCTTTGATTCTAAGAAAACAAATAGAAATACATCACGGAAAATATTGAAAATAAAACAGAATCCCAAACAGTTATGACATGCTATGGAAGGTCATACTACTGTAGCTCAGAAGATAGCTCAACTCCGGCTTATATATGAGTTAATTAAGCATATATGGTGTTTTTTTCTACTGATGGTAATTGTCAAAAAAATCATTCACAGTGAAATACTCATTGCTTCTATTCTAAAACTTTTCCCTATTAGGTTTTTTTTAACCACATCAATTAAGTTCTTACCTACATTTTTTTTCAACAACCAAATCTAATATTTGTATGTCGCATGGTCAAAGTCACATTCAACAGGAGAGACTAGAGTTGCACAGTCATGGAGATGAGCTTCAAGAACCCATATGAGTACCCTCTCTCCCAGGAGAGTCAGATTGGGAGGAGCACTGATTCATGGAGTACTATAAATAATACTGTTAGAATGAGTTAAGGAATGAATACATGAACAGAGAGAAATGAAAACATCTCCTCTAGACATGATTCTTCAAAGAACATGAGTGAAACAATCATAAAAATGTCAAAGATCTAACCAGTGTATACTAAGCATGGGCTGTACATTCAGCCAATTTCAACCCATACCTTAAGAATTTAATTTTCCAGGCTGGGTATGGTGACTCACACCTGTAATCCCAGCACTTTGGGAGGACAAGGTGAGTGGATCACAAGCTCAGAGTTCAGGACCAGCCTGGACAAGATGGTGAAACCTTGTCTCTACCAAAAATACAAAATTAATTAGCTGAGCATGGTGGTGGGTGCCTGTAATCCCAGCTACTTTGGAGGCTGAGGCAGAGAATTGCTTGAATCCAGGAGGTAGAGGCTGCAGTGAGCTGAGATCACACCACTCCACTCCAGCCTGGCGAAAGAGCAAGACTCCATCTCAAAAAAAAAAGAAGTTAATTTTCCAAAAACATGCCCCAAATTGTATCGTACTCATTGTGGACACAATTTTAAAGCCTAGCTAACTCTGTCCACTAACTAAGTGGGTGTTGTAATTGTCCCCTTATTTAGGCTTCTAGATAAGGCAGCTCCCTTATAGCACCATGGAGTTAACTGGAGGTTATGAAATAACTCATCCTTTACCCTCAACAACTCCACTTTCCCATCCCTAGCAATGGGAGTTGCCTGTGGGTGCTATGATTTGAATGTAGTCCCCAAAAATTCATGTGTTGGAACTTAATCCCAAATACAACAGTATTGGGAGGTGGTGCTTAATAAAAGGGACTCTGCTCTCATGAATGGATTAATGTCATTATTATAGGAGGGGGTTAGTTATTACAAGAGTGAGCTTGTTATAAAAGCCAGTTTGGGCCCCTTTCGCTCTCTCACTGTCACCCTCTCTTGCCCTTCTGCCTTTCACCATGAGACAGTGCAGCATGAAGGCCCACGTGAGATGCTGGTTCCATGCTCTTGAACTTCTCAGGCTCCAGAACTATGAGCAGAATAAATTTCTGTTTATTATAAATTACCCAATCTGTGGTTTTCTGTTAAAGCAGTATAAAACAGACTAAGGCATGGGGTATTCTGAGGAGCTGTATAATCAAAAATCAATGATCCAAACTGAGGTCTGTTGTTCTACAGCTGAGCTGGTGTAATATTACAATGCCAATCCTAATGGAGTTACATAGAATCCATCAAAATATCAGGATGCAGGGGTCAATGAGAACTGCAATGCCTCACTTCCCGGCAATTACCACTTATTACTGAGGCAGTGCTTTTCCTTCTGCTATTCAACTTACTTCAATAAATAATATCAGGCAACCCCGCAGGACCAGTCAATAGAGCATTGTTTTATTGTCACAACTTAATAGTCAGATCAATACCTTGTTCTTCTGAGATGCAGGGGAGAACCTCTGAATATGGCACTAATGAAATGATGTATTTTATGATTTTGAAATTGTATCTTTTATTCCCTCTTTCTCTTTAATGTCATCAAGGCTGTTAATGGGGCTTCTATCCTCTAACCTTTTGTGACTGTTCCACTTACCAAGAGCGTGAATCTCTTCCTCAAAAGGGAAAACAAATGTTTCATGAAACTTAATTTCTTATGATTCTTTCTCAGTTGTTCCTATCTACTTTACTTATTTCCCTGGGTTGGTGATATGGATTTCTCCCTCTTTGGTTTTAAAAAGAAAATATAAGTAAAATATTCAGATGTCATAATTTTATGAGCTGGCAATAAAAGAATATGAAGGAAAGGGTACTTTGCTACTTCTAATCTGAATTTCATCATTAATTATCTCCTTCACTGGGCCTTTTTTTTTCTTATAATTACAATGAAAATTAGATTTAAATAGCAGTTATAAACTGGTGGCTTGTGAACCCCCAAACCCACAAGTATATGGTATGTGCCAGGGCATTATTATTATCATTATTACTACTTTAATAACTTTCGACAGAAGCACTTTACATTTTACCAGTCACCACCAATCCCTGTTGCACCACATGGGCTTGCCTTCATTACTATATTTTTTACCCAGCTCTTGTGGTTTTTCTGAGTATTCAACCTCTAGAAAAAATAGTTACGCTAAATAATTTATAATTATAATGCCATAGTTGCTATTAAATGAATTCTCACTCTGCATCTGGCATAATATTAACAACGTTGCACACATCACCTTCATCTTGCAGTTGAAGGTAATTTCATACTTGCCACAACCTTATGGAGTGATATTACCATTTGTCTTAATTTACCAATAAAGAATCAAATACTCAGAGAGCCACTCTCACTTTCTGAGTGCTGACTCTTTGGTATGACTAGAAGTTGGTGAAGTCAGAGTTCAAATCTTCTGCTAAGCCCAGCACACTCCAGGATCCATACTCCTGACCGTGGGTCATGCTTCCTTTCAGCTTGAACTTATTTGTTTCTAAATTGGATCCCATAAGACTAGGAACAGTGGCCCAGTTATTATTTGATGGATTAAATGAAGAGATATCCACCCAATTGAGGAGCAAGAGTGCTGTAGTAGAAAGCTCAATTAATTTGGGGCCAGAAATCTTGCTTTCTGACTCCTCTCTGGCCCTGTCTGTGTCTGGGAGCAATTACCTTAACCTACCCTTGTCCCCATTTCTTCATCTGCAAAATGAGAGCCCACCAGGGCCATTGAATGGATTAAATGGCAAAGCACATGTTCAGTCTACAATCAATGCTGTGGGTAAAGCTGCAGGTCTACTTCAGATTATATTGAATTTTGATCCTGTTCAACTATTAGTCATTGCAGATTACTTTGAATTTTGATCTTGTTCAACTTTTAGATATTGCTGGCGTTCTTGTTATAGTATTTTTTTTTTTTTTAGATTTGCCCTGGAATCATCCTCAGGATGATCCAGTCTTCATATTTGCATAACTGGCTCTAGTTCAATAAATTTTCTTTCTTTTTTTTTTTTTTTTAAAGATGGGGTTTCACCACGATGGCCAGGCTGGTCTTGAACTCCTGACCTCAGGTGATCCACCCACCTTGGCCTCCCAAAGTGCTAGGATTACAGGCGTGAGCCACCGCGCCTGGCCATCCAGTTCAATAAATTTTAACAAAAATTTATCCTTAGATGGACACCCAGAGCAGAAACTTGAATACCTAAATTCCAATGATTTATTGGGAGATGCTTTGTGAGACTCAAGGAATGCGTGAAGGGTTACTTCCTCTGCAGCCTCTGGCTCAGCTTCTCTTGGGCTTGAGAAAAAATTTATTGAGGTTGCGTCATGTTCTTGCTCTTTTCTTTATTGAGGCACTTAATGCCCGTGACTGTAAAAACCCAGTCTGTGTAGACACCTATTCATATGCATAAATATGGAGCCTTCACTGCACTCTTTTTTGTTCTAAACAAAGTCATTTTATTACAAGGAAGGCAGTATAAGACGGCAACAGAATGAACTTTTCTGCCAATAAAACTGATTTAGAGCCAGCACTTAGCAGCCATGTGATTTGGGGCTATCATAGCAATCCCCATGTCTCAGGTTCCTGATCTGTAAAATGGAGCAATAAATATGATTGTGATGAGGACTCAGTGTAAAGCACTCACCACAATTTCTGACTCAATACATATCAGTGATTCCTATGTGTTAGCTGTTGCTTTAATAGTACAATATATTTATTTACTAGATGAACAACACACACACAAAAAAAATTATTTTAAATACTTTTTTTTTTTTTTTTGCTGGCTAAGTCCTGAGAATATACTAATCTTCCTGTCCTATTCTGCATTCAGGCCACTGTGCTCTGTTGTCTGCTCCCTGTGTCCCCTGAAGATGGTCACTTAGAGCTTCTCAGAGCTTTTCCAAACAGAATACCAGGGACCCCTCTCAGTCTCATCAGCCCTGACCAAATCACCCCAGCCTCCCTGTAATATTTCTCTGCTCCTATGTCCTATAGCCTGTGTATTGCACTCCTTTCTGAAGGTATGATTGCTAGTATCTGTTGGCTTACACCAGCTCCACTAAATCCAAGAATCTAAAAGACAAAAGCAGGCTGGGCATAATGGCTCATGGCTAGAATCTCAGCCCTTTAGGAGGCTGAGATGTAATTATTGCTTGAAGCCAGACATTTAACAACAGTCTGGGCTACAAAGCAAAACCCCATGTTGACAAAAAATTTTTTAAAAAATTATCTGAGTGTGGTGGCATGTACCTGAAGTCCTGGGTACTCGGGAGGCTGAGGCAGGAGGATTTCTTGAGCCCAGGAGGGTGAGGCTGTAGTGAGTTATAATCATGTCACTGGACTCTAGCCTGGGCAACAGAGCAAGACTGCATCTCAAAATTAAAAAAAAAAAAATTAGAGCATTATTTATATTTTGCATCTTTCTCTGATGCTGGATTTCTCAACCTCAGCGCTATCTGTATGTTAGATCGGCATTTTCTCTATGTGGCACTGGACTGTTCTGTGTATCACAGGATGTTTAACAGCATCTCTGACCTCCACCCACGAGATCTAGTAGCATCCCCTTATGGTGACAATCAACTCCTGACATTTTCAAATGTCCCTCATGTGCTGAGCCGTGGTTGAGAGCCACTGTTGAGAGCCACTGCTCCAGCCAAACTCCTTCCTTCCAGCAAAACTCTTTGCTCAGACAGAATAAAAACTCTTCCTTGAGCTAACAGCACTCTAAGGATATTTCTTTCCAATTTCTTTAGGTAAAACTTGGCCTTCTGGTGTTTGCTAAAATTTTATTTTATTTTTTAATAAATGAATTGGGTCTCAAGTATTTGAGGCTTCATTTTAAATTTGGAATGTAGGAGATTTTGGTAATGAAATGGTAACTGGGCTCCGTACCATGTATTGAAGGTGGTTTCTGGAGGGAATCACACATGGCTGGAAACAACAAAAGTAGGCAGGTTTCATAAACCCATGACTGTTAAAAAAGGCTGTTTTGGGAGACTTGGTAGTGGGAGCCCTTAGACAGAGCTCTTGTCCTTCAATTCCAATGTCTTCTCATGCTGAATGAGAATGCACAGAGGAGAGAAAGGAGGGTGGCACAGAATGAAGCTGACCTGGAGAAGCGCAGGCTCCTCACCCCAATCCGAGCACTTCTGACATCAGACAGGCTCTTCTCCAGCAACATGAATTTTCTTCATGGGCAGCGGTGCCCAGAGAGAGGGTGTGTGTGAAATAATTCTGCTTTCTTCTGCAGTACGTCATCTCCTGACTGAGAGAGGTTTACAGATGTAAATAAAAACTCGTTATCTAATTCTAGACTGAATAAGTGGCCAGATACAAAGATATAAATTACCCTCTCTACCTTCTGGGTGGAGAGTGTTGAGAGGGAAACAGATTGCCCTTCTCTGTTCTCATTTTAAATGGGTCAGAGCATTGGTGGAACTAGATAATTCACTCCAATCCACTAGATGTAAGCACCTCATAAATTTCATAATCAGCACTAGTATTTTCCTTTTCATAAAGCAGTATGTCTTCAGCAGCGTTAATTACATGACTGGTAATGGTCTCCCATTTTGAATCCCCGTTTTGGATGAAATATGGTTCAGCCTGAAGCAGGCCCCTCTCGGCAGGGCCCTTGGCAGCCACACATCAAAGGGTTGCCTGAAGCCAAAGTAAGGAGCAAATATAAGAACAAACCCCAAATGGGGGAAGGGCTATGTGTGCAATGCTAGTTCAACTTTTAAGGTTAAGCTGGAAAAGAAACTGTACATGCAAAGGGCCTTTAGAGCTCTGTTATTAGATTAGATTCAGCACAATCCCTTAAGTCTTACCTTAGATATCACTTTCCCTAGTCAGCCTTTCCTACCTACTTTCCCATACTCTTTCCCTCATGTACACCTTCTTTGCTTTTCTATATGCTCCTGAAGTATCTCATTGTTTTCCATCATAAATTAGCTTGCTGTGCCATCATTAGTTAGGCTTTGTCTTCCCCATATCTGCCTTGCTTTCATGTATGTGACACATTTTGTTAACTGTGGACTGCATGGCCAGCTAAGGCAAACTTGTAAGGTAAGTGGACTTTGTCATGCTGGCCTATCTACCTCCCCAGCAATGACAAACTAGACACAATGGCTTTTGTTGTCCAAAAAGACCTACCTAAAAATCCTGACCCTGAGAACCTGAGCAATTCACTTTAGTTTCTCTGCTTTGACTTCTCCACTTGTAAAATAGGGAGGATGTTACTGTTGTGGCTCTGAAACCCTGATACCCCAAAGTATGACACGGAAGAAGCCTCAAGATCTCTCTGACCCCATACCCCTACTGTCCATGTATTACAGAGAAGACCAAGAGTATCGTGGCAACTGAACAGACCCTTTCACAAGATTATGTCTGTTTCTCAGGCTCATTGAAATTCCAAAGAGAACTCTTCACAAGTTAATCTCTTCCCGATCCATGCATTCTCCCTAGTAATTATTTACTGCCCCTCAACAGAATTCCTCTTCTCCTGCTCACTCCCATCACCTGTTGGCAGGATCCAAGCCCCCATTCTTTCTGTAAACTCAAAATGGTGTGTAAGCTTCTGCACCCCATTGGGAGGTAGGTAACCACTGTGTGTTTCTTCCTCCATGTACACATTAATACATTTGATTGCCTTTTTTCCAATTAATCGGCCTTTCATGAGTTAATTTTTTTCAGTGAAACTTTAGAGGGTGAAAAGAAAGTTTTTCCCTTGGCCCCTACATTACCTAACCCATGGAATTGTCATGAGGGGCATAAAAGGAATGGGGAGGCCAAGACAACTTGGAAATCGGGGCCCAAAGACTCAGCACATCCTTGTACAGAGCTGGAAAGGAAGGAGAGGAGAGGGCCTCTGGAACCAACTTTACCACCTCCTAAAGAAGTGACTTAGGAGGCTAGCTTAATTTCTCTGTGTCTGTAAAATAGTGATAAGATTACCTTCTTCACAGGGTTAATATGAAATGTGGGTGTAAAAGTGTTACTGGCGGCCAGGCACGATGGCTCCAGCCTGTAATCCCAGCACTTTGGGAGGCCAAGGCAGGCAGATCATGAGATCAGGAGTTTGAGACCAGCATGGCCAACATGGTAAAACCCAGTCTCTACTAAAAATACAAAAAATTAGCTGGGTGTGGTGGTGCACACTGTAATCCCAGCTACTCTGGAGGCTGAGGCAGGAGAAGTAGTTGAACCTAAAAGGCGAAGGTTGTGGTGAGCCAAGATCACGCCATTGCACTCCAGTCTGGGTGACAAAGCAAGACACTGTCTCAAAAAAAAAAAAAAAAGTATTACAGGAAAGAGGTCCCAATCTAGACCCCAAGAGAAGGTTCTTGGATCGCATGCAAGAAAGTACTTAGGGTGAGTCCACAAAGTAAAGGAAAAGCACGTTTAATAGGGCAGTAAGAAAGAAAAGATGGCTACTCCATACACAGAGCAGCAACATGAGGCTGCCTGACTGAGTATACTTATGGCTGTGTCTTCATTATATGCTAAATGCAGGGTGAGTTCTTCATGAGTTTTCTGGGAAAGGGGGCAGGAAGTTCCCAGAACTGAGGATTTCTCTTCCTTTTAGACCATACAGGGTAAATTCCAGACTTTGCCATGGGATTTGTAGCAGTCGTGGCATTGGTGGGAGTTTCTTTTAGCATGTTAATGCATTATAATTAGCCTATAATGAGCAGTGAGGATGACCAGAAATCACTTTTGTCACCATCTTGGTTTGGGTGGCTTTGTCCAGCTTCTTTACTGCATTTTGTTTTATCAGCAGGGTCTTGTGAAATCAGTCCTGCCAATCTCCTATCTCATCTTGTGACCAGGAATGCCTAACCTCCTGGAAATGCAGCTCAGGAGGCCTCAACCTTATTTTACCCAGCCTGTATTCAAGATGGAGTTGCTCTTGTTCAAATACCTCTGACAAAAGGGTTTGTGGGGAGGGGAAATGCAAGTGAATATTTGTTGGTATAAAGTTCATGATAGTTGAGATAACAGCTCTGAAAAACTAACTGATTTACTCATAATCAGCGTCTAAGCCAGGAAGAGTCTAGCCAGAGACAGGAAGAAGACAGCTAGAAGTGGAACCTGAGCTATCTACTGGGAGAGAGAAATCAACATTGACTTCTTTTTCAGGAAGCATAACTGGAAAAAGATCCAGGATTCTGGGGTGAGGAGTGCAGAGGGAGGCATATGGAATGAGGTCCTTTTCATTTGATTAAACTCAAGGGATGTGAAAACCAGTTTTCTCTTTCTTTTTCCCACTGGTGAGCAGTGGGGTTGTTCAAACACTCTGCATGATAGCTGACACATCTTGATAAAACACAATTTTTAAAAAGTCAAAAATGGAATTTATTGTCTCCCAGAATGCCAAGACCAGGAGTTAAGGTCAGGTTCAGCACAACACAATTCTGATACTCAACAGGGTCCTTGGTGGTACATCTCTCAGCACTGCCCTCCTTCATTCTCAAGTGGTCTCCCGACACAAGGTGGCACATGGATGGCAACTAACAGCTACAGCTTCAGACATCCTTCTGAGAACTGTAACCACATCAGGCCAATCTGGTTCAATCTCTTCTCTTGTCAGCCTCACCTCACCTCACTTTCTCTTCACTTCTTCTCTTCTCTCTCTTTTCTTTTCTTTTCCTTTTCTTTCTTTTTTCTTGAGACAGAGTCTGGCTTTGTCGCCCAGGCTAGAGTGCAGTGGCACAATCTTGGCTCACTGCAACCTCCGCCTCCCAGGTTCAAGAGATTCTCCTCCCTTGGTCTCCTGAGTAGCTGGGACTACAGGCGAGTGCCACCACGCCTGGCTAATTCTTTGTATTTTTAGTAGAGACGAGGTTTCACCATATTATCCAGGATTTTCTCCATCTCCTGACCTCGTGATATGCCTGCCTCGGCCTCCCAAAGTGCTTGGGTTACAGGTGTGAGCCACCGCACCCAGCCATAAAGTGTCATAAAGTGATGAGTTTTTCAGGTGCTGAAAAGGTTACAGGTCACATAACCAGAGCACGCCCAGAGGAATCAAGCATACAACTACAGGCAGAATCTAAGTGTGCAGATTGAGGAGAGGGACTGAGTTTAAAAGTGGACTCCACATGGCAGGATCCAAGAGCCAATCAGATTGAGGCTTGGCAACACCCCATAGCAGGGTCCAGTCAGATCACATCTCATTTTTTTTTTACTATAAAACCTGTCTGAACCCCCAACTCCAGGAGACAGATTTGAGTTCAACTCCTGTCTCTTTGTTTTGGTCACCTGACAAATAAACCTGTCTCCCTGCAAAGACTTGGTAGACGTCTGGCTTTCTGTTGCCTGCAGGCAAATGAACAAATTTTGGTTCACTTACAGAACCATAATCACAGTCTTCGAGTGCATTTCCTGAACCAGCTTGGGTCACAAGTCTTTCCTGAACTGTTAGCCAGCATGCTCAGGTCCCAACACAGCCCCAAATCAGGGGTTAGGGGTTAGGAGCCTGGCCTTAGCACATGGGCTTTGATAAGAGGTGCAAGGTGATGGGTGCTTCATAAAGAAATTCTAGGCGAGAATCATAGATATACCATTCAGAGACTTTGGAAGTTTATAACACAGATTATTTTGCATTCTTATGATAACTTAGGACTCTCATCACTAGCCTAATGATACTTCCTAAATCTCCATTTTGCTAGGGAGGGCTTTTCTCATTGGTGGATTTTCATAACAAGAAACCACACTCTCTGGACCATGTTCTTCCCCAGTGCTCATCTTGGCAGCTCTTCCTGGGGCTTTGAGCTCTTCTAGGGGCCAAGCGCACAAGAATTCCTATTGACAGAGCCCCAGAAGCCACATGATAAAGTATTTCGGAGGTTCATAGTTTCTCTGGTTCTGGAATTAATTCACATGCTGCTTGTTTTATGCAGCCTTACCTATTGTGCCCAATGTCACGAACTGTACTGAAAACTCTTAACACCTTTTAAAACTCGATTCACTTTTGATGCCATAAGAAAGATTGGGCCAATAAATAAGAACTAGAACCCATTTGTGGTCCATTTTGCTAAAGTATATTAAATATCGCCTGCAATTTGAACTCGCCTTATAAAATGTTTACATGCCATTAAATAGTCCTAACATCCCTTGTGTAAATTAAGCAGGCTGTGATGTTCCTTATTCCAAGGAGTAGCAGTACTTAACGCTGTAAAATACTTTCATGCAATAAATCAAATACTTTGCTCCTAAAAGCAGGATTATAAATATAAAAAGGCAACAATACTGACCTCAGTGTCTGCACTTGAATTGCTTTGGGAAAATTGGTATAAAAAAAAATTCTAATTTGGACTCTCAGTTCATTTGTTGACTGTGCTTTGGGCATGTGGGTTCCTGGAAAATGTTGTCTACAGATCAGCTTTCCAAAACATACAACTATTCTTTATAAAAAGGACAGGTTCACAAAAATCCATTCAGTCTGCAGCTAGCATCTTAAGCAGCAACTTTGAGTGCACCTAAGTAGGTCTCCTCGGTTGGAAGAATTCCATAAAGAGCTTCCTGGTTGAGAAGCGCTCAGAAGTCCTGCCTGCACCCCATGTGCCTTCCACACTGTTGCTTTTTATAAAGCCTCTTCCTTCTCCCTCAGCTGGGCCATCAATGGGCTGTTTTCTTGCAAGTGCTCGAAATTTAATGGAGCTTAAGTGAGACACAGACCATTAACGCAGTATCAATATTTATTTTCGGTTTCCATGGAAACAGATACTAGCCCATGGGTAACTTCTCTTCCAATCTGAACAAGAGGATCTTTTGCATGAACTAGTATTCTATTTAGTTTCTTGGGGGAAGGGTAGTGGCTTTGAGATTAATAAACCATTGTTTATTTAATAAACAAAACCACATAGAAGAGGAACGGCTTAGCAGGGCAAGACCTAGTGTGTCTGTGCTAAGAAGGGCAGTTCAGTTTGTGTGCCTTGCAAACCTCACTCTGCCCTCCCATATGGGAGGGCATCCTTTAGCCTTTTTATTGCCAGGCACAAGCTTCCCAATATTATCTGTCTTGCTCCACAGGCCCTATTTTCTAACCTGTTAATCAGGTTTGAGGATACCTGGAAGATCATGCCCTGCGTGCTAATTGCATTTGGCTTTGTGACAAAATGAGGGACTTTGTAGATGGCTAGGGAGCAAAAGTCATCATATCTTGGCTTGACTTAATCTTGCAAAGCTAAGGTACCAATAGTCCAGCCGTTTTGTGCCGGCCTCTGCTCTCTTCCCAGTGACAATATAAACTATTCCTCTTCCTTAGGGAACTGGCCCCAGTGCCGAAGGAGTCTGGCAAAATAAAAGGAGCCATCAGAATATGTGAATTGTGGTCTTGACTCAGAAATTAATTTGCCTGTAGCTATGACCAATCCATATATTCTTCTTTCATCTCTAAATATGTATCTTTAAAAAAAAGAAGGATTAAATTATATTGTCTCAACAATGCCTCCAAATAGTAAAATGTTGAGCAAACATGCTTCTAAGTAATAATCTTGCCATGTAACCCCCTGTCACTTTGCAGCATGGACCTCTTCAGTGGCTTTCCATCACCCTCCGTGGAACTGTCTATCTATCTTCCCTTTGGTTTTTAATGTCTTCTCTTGTCTCTACTAATTATCTATTAGTCAGGTTTCCTCTTTCTTTCAATGCACTTTTCCTTCCTCACTGAACTGAATCTTCCTCCAAAGTCTCTCTCTTCTCTCCCACTTCAACTATTTTGTTCATTCCAAATGATTAGATACCATGTAACTCCAAATTCCATATTCCAGCTTCCATATTCTCTTTCAAGTTATATTAGTTTCCTATTGCTGCATATAAATGGCCACAAATTTAACAGCTTGAAACAATACACATTTATTGGTACACAGTTCTGGAGGTCAGAAGTCTGGCATAGCATGGCTGAATTCTCTGCTCAGAGTAAGACAAGACTAAAATCAAGAAATTGGCCAAGTTAGGTCCTCATCCACCGGCTCTAGAGAGAAATCCAGTTACAAACTTATTGATGCTGTTGCAAAAATTCATTTCTTTTGGTTATGGGACGGACGTCCCAGTTTCCTGGCTACTGGAGGCTGCCCACAGTCCTTCTCACTTGGCTCCTCCATCTTCAAAGTCAGCATTAGCATACTGAGTCTTTTTTTAGGCTTCAGACCTTTCCCACTAGTCTTTCTTCCACCAACTGGAGAAAAGTCTCTGCTTTCAAAGGGCTCACCTGACTGGACACAGCCCACCTGGGTAACTTTCACCACCTCAGAGTCAGCTAACTTGGAACTTTGATGACATCTGCAAAATTCCTTCACAGCAGTTTCTAGATTGGTGTCAGATTAGATAACCAGGAAATTGGGATTTTGGTAGTGGGAGTATCTTTAGAATTCTGCCCACCACACAAGTCATAACTAAGATAAAAGCTGTGGCCAGGTGTGGTGGTTTACACCTGTAATCTCAGCACTTTGGAAGTCTGAGGTGGGAGGATTGCTTGAAGCCAGTATCTCAAGACCAACATGGGGAACATAGCAAGACCCTGTCCCTGCAAAAAATGTAAAAACCTAGTCTGGTGTGGGGCATGTGCCTGTGGTTCCAACTACTGGGGAGGCTCAGGCAAGAAGATTGCTTGACTCCAGGGATTTGATCTGCGGTGAGCCGTGATCACACCACCACACTCCAGCCTAGGCAATGAGTGAGACCCCTATCTCTAAAAAATATAAATTAGAAGCTGAAAATGAAATAGTCCTACATCACTCTGAGTGTCATTGGTTCTATGATTGCAGAGGACTCTTCAAAACAGAAAGGCTGCCGGGCCTGGTGGCTCACACCTGTAATCCCAGCATTTTGGGAGCCTGAGGTGGGAGGATCATTTGAGGTAAGGAGTTAAAGAGCAGCCTGGCCAACATGGCAAAATCTTATCTCTAATAAAAATACAAAAAAAAAAAAAAAATTAGCCGAGTGTGATGGTGCATGCCTGTAATCCCAGCTGCTCGGGAGGCTGAGGCAGGAGAATCACTTGAACCTGGGAGGCGGAAGTTGCAGTGAGCCAAGATCAGACCACTACATTCCAGCCTGGGTGACAGAGTGAGACCCCATCTCAAAAACAAAAACAAACAAACAAAAAGCCAACAATCAAAAAGATCAGAAAGGCCTAGAAGGCTGCAAGTCTGTACCTCCCTCTCCAGGATAGGTTCATACCGGTGACAGTTTTTCTATCAAGACTTCCAGAAGAGGAGGTTGATAGCTTGACAGACATTTTCTTAAACATTGCACAAACACACACATCTGTAGCCATATTCATGTATCTTTTAATGCAGTGGTCCTCACACTTTAGCAGGCATTGAAACCACCTCGAAGCCTTGTTATACCACAGATTGCTGGTTCTCCCACCCCAGAGGGTCTGATTCAGTAGATCTGGAGTGGGGCCTAAGAATTTCCCAGGTAATGCTGATGCTGCTGGTCCAGAGGCAGCACATTGAGAACCACCATCTTGATACAGAAGCCATCCCCATCTGGATCATCACTCCATGAATGCTCTAGTTGGAAATTTGATGCACACACACACACTGTACGTGAATATTGAGGAATGCTTTTTCATATTTTGCTATATTGTAAGTATCTATTTATAAGATAATTAGAAGAAATATTTACAGTAGTTTTTCTCCCAATGTGTATTCCACTATTGCTAAATTCCATTCTTGTTTGAATACTGTTTCTTTAGTAAAACCCAACTGTAGTTATCTGCCTACCTCTTACACATTCGTAAACTTCAGCATTTCTGCTCTCCCAAAGGTCCCATAATGCCATAAGCATGGGTCTGTTCTTTCTCGTTTCATTTTTCTTTTAATGAGACCCTTAAACATTCTTTGTAGCTACAGCTTGCCAACCCTTTTCTTCCCATCCTCCCTGACGACAGGCTTCAAAAAGACTTTAGAAATTCCATATTCAAAAACACCGGAATGGTCCAAATTGTGTTTTAATGATTACTGTGCTGATCCTCTGTTTTCCAATCCGAAAAAGAAGGTATTAGTCTGTCCCTGCTAGCTTCAATAGCCAGCTCTCTTTGCCAGTAACAGAAACTCAGCTCGACTTGGCTCAAACTAAACCATCCAGACCAAGCCCTGCTTTAGGCAGATCAAAATCGAAGGAGTTAGAACCATGCCCTGAGGACCCAGGCTTCTTGCTCTCCAGCTTTTGGCTGTGCCGTCCTCAGGGTTCGTTTTATTCTCAGGCCACCTATCCCCAAGCAAAGGATTGAGGAGCTCCAGGCTTCATCCTCTAAACTTAGGGACCTCCCTGGGAAAAGGTTTATTTTCTCTCACTGGCTCTATTAGAGACCCAAGATTGAGTTTCGCTGGACAGACTTGGATCATGTTTTTGTCCCTCAGCAGACTCTGTAGTTGGGGAATGTGATCTACTGATGAGTCAGGGCCTCGGGAGTGTACTCAAATTAGATCTGAGGTGTTGTCAACCCCCTTAAAACATGCAGACTGCAATTAAGAGAAAGACGGTTTTTCAGAGTAAATTGAGAATAAGGGGGAGTAAACCTGAGCAGAGAATGAGGATGTCATGGCAGTCCACTGTGCCTTCTGTGTAGGTTATTACAACCATTGAATGTGTGCGTTCATGTGAAAGAGCTTTCAGACCTGCAAGTTCAATACAGCAGTCCACTGTGCCCAATTGTGGGTTATCACAATGATCAAATGCGTGTGTGTATTTGAAAGCACTTTCAGACCTGCAAGCCCAATATCAGTGAAAGGTTTGATGGCGATGATGATGATGATGAAAGTGATGAAGACCCATTCATATATAATCAAGAAAATCATACCCGCTTTTCCTGGCTATATAGAATCCTTATCACTTGACTCTTAAAATTAGAGGAAATTTTCAGTCATTCTTCCATGATGCCTCCCAACTCTTAGCTCCATTTCCAAAACCCTCCCCCAGAGATCTTCCCTTCATTATATTTCTCCCTACATCTACTTATTAAGCCCAATTACCCTCTTCTAGACACTGGTACTCATAAAACAAAAAATTGAAGACCTGTTTCTTGTCTTTCAGATGGACCTTTTCAAATATAAGTAAGATGGAGACATAAGGCATGTATTTTCAAGGAAATGTGTAAGGTAAAGGAATGTGAATCCCCAATACAGCAGAGTCCCTCTTGTTTTCTTAGTAATAGGAGAGAGGTCAAGAAATGCCACTTCCCTGTTGATGTTCCCAAGGACAAGTCAGCCACAAATGTTTCCTCTGTATAAGTCTCCTCCAACCTAGCTTCTCCATACATCTCAGATGCTGCCTGGGTCTCATACAAGTTGTAAAATTACTAATTGCTTGTAATTTTAAACCCACTGAAAATACTAAGTCACTAATTTTCTGAAGGCCACAACATCAAGATGAGATAACCTAAGCAGAGCTTGATCCATTCCTATTTTTCAAATTCTAGCAACGGGAAATAACTATAATGACAGATAATTTTTTAAGGAAAAAAAAACCCTCCAAGTAATTTAAATAAGAATGTGAGGGTTTGTTCTACTTACTGAAGCTCAAGACAGCTAATTAAGTGCTTTATGACTTATAGTTCATCTTTTACAAAAGATTTTTAGGTGCTTTGGTATTCATTACCTTATACCACCTTTAGTAAATGGGACAGATTTCACTTTCTTTGTTTAACAGAAGAGGAAACTGGAGCATGGAATGCTTGTTTGTTTTCAATTTAGAGCTTGGCTGTCCACATGGTAGCACCAAGACATGGTGGTGGGGGGCCATTGAGCACTTGAAATATGACTAGTGTAAATCAAAACTGAATTTGTGATTGTATTTAATTTTAACTAATTTAAATTTTAAAAGGACCCTATGACTAGCGACTACCATATTGGACAGCACAGGTCAATATGTATAAGGTAACAGTGATGGATTTGAACCAAGGTCGGTTGACTTCAAATTCAGGGCTTTGGGGGTATTTCTAGATTGCTCAAGATAAGCTGAATCAAGGTGCTTCAAATTTTTTAATTGCCAATATTTTCTCATAGATGAAGAACTCAGCTGTACAGTTCTTTAGTAGTGCATGAATTACTCTTGATGAAAATCTAATGTCCATAACTCCATCAGTGAAGCAGAGCAAAAGAGCTAAAACTACGACCCAGACCATTCACCATAAAAGTCCGCATTGCCTATGAATCCCCTCAGCCTCTCAAATTTCCCCTGCTAGAGTTGATTCTAATTTCTTTCTCAATAATCCGTGTCCTGACAATCATAACATAGAACTCTCTGGGGCTTATTTCTTACCAACTTGGCACAGACAAAGCTGTCCTGGGAGACATTCTTGATGAGAGAATGAAAAAGCCATTGCCTTCCCTTCCCTTCCCTTAGTGAAAGATACGAAGACCACTGCCTGGACACATTTATTATTGGCAATTATTTGGGGACCAGCCTCAAGTGATTGTTGCAAAGAAGAGAAATTACACCTGAATCCTGGTAACTGCTGACTTTTCAACAGCCCAGAGGATGGTTGGAGAGGCTGATCATGCTGTCAGGTGTGAGTGGGCATAAACAGACCCTCCATTTCACCGGAAGAAACATGACTAAGGAAAGAGAGAGGAGGCAAATCATCTCAGGGCAGTGACCTCTCTCAGACCTTCCTGGGGAAGTATGGGGTCTCCTTATATACAGTGTCTGAGAAAAAGCGACGAAGTCAATTAGGACCGTGATTTACTGAGAGCCATGTAACGAGAGGGGTTTAGGATAATACCAGCTTCTGGTTGACTGCAGCCTGGCCTGAAATCCTTTCTTGACTTCCACCAACATGCTAAAAAAATATCCCAAAATTCATTTTGATGGGACAGTATATTTGATGTGGATTACATTCTAAAGACAGCAGTTAGATATGACCAAAATTATGCTTGTAAATCTCCTAAACAACCGCTAGAGAAGAGTTTTATAATGTTGAATTTGTAGCCCTGTATAATATTGTATGTGTACAAATAATTAACGTACATATTCATACAAAAACAAAGATTGCCCATGCAAAATCTGTGTTTGCAATATTTTAAATTACCCTGTTTCTGTGTTCTTCTCTTTCTGTTTTTGAATTTTTGGTCAAGGACCTCAAGTTTATTCTATAAGAGTTAAATGTATAAGTAACGAAACTCTAATCTGTTTTCTGGACTCTTAGTGGTATTTGATTTTTATAATGAAATGTTAATGATTATGGATAGTGACTACCAATGCCGTTCTTCTGAAAATATGTCCTCGGCTTCTAGGATAGTAGACAAATGTTGTCCCCAAGAACCTCCTCTCGAAGCTGTGTGTGAACAAGTTCCTAGTGGACAAGATAGCTATTAGACTAAATAACAAAAAGCTAAAGGGAAAACATGTGCAGCTGACAGCATTGAGTGTTTACTATGCATCAGGTACATTCTTTGTAGTTTATATACGTTATCTTATTTAATAATGACCAGAGTAGTTGGCCAGTAGTTGGTCTTGTGGCTTGTGGTTTGACCTTCTTTGGAATCAAGGTATAGTGAGGCCAGATAGAGAAGAAAGTCAGCTAAGTAGGTGCACATTGGAATTGTGAGCAATTATGAGAGGATGGAGTTGCAGAAAAAAACTTTGCATCAGGTTGTAACAATGTCACTGTGGGTGTGGGTTTTGGAGATTAGCCACACAATTCATTTTGGTATTGTGGAAATTTGGGAATGAGGAAAGATGGAGTGAGTCAAGTTAAACTGGGAAATATTACATATAAGTGGCAAAGAGTGTTATGTAAGGGGCCACACAGTACATGAGCCAGAGAAGGGAGGCATAGTACCTCTCCTTAGGTGAGGGTACTAAGAGAAAATGGCATCATATGAGGAATGTCAGACTTCAGTTAATGCAAAGAGGGATTTGGAAGGTGCTGATAATAAATTATAGTTATTGCAGACTATTCTTATTTTGCTAATAGGCAATGATCTTTAATAAAGCTGGAGCTATACTTGATCCATATCAGCATTCCCTGCAGACTCCTCTCTTCCCTAGTAGGTATCAATAAGTATTTGGGGAGTAAATGAGGGAGCCCATTAAATGAGTGTGAGTTACTCAAGAGATTTTAGATGGTTAGAGGAAGGATGGATATAAATAGAAGCAAAACTATGAGGCTATGTAGAATGATGGACAGGGATTACTGATGAGGATGGATGGATGTGTGCATAGGAGAAGTTATGTGGGAAGAGCCTTGACCAACCTTCTTCCACCTGAGAATCCACTTTGCAAGTGGACTGTTGATGCAGCTAGTTGCAGGACCTCAGATTTACTGGTGAAAAGGTTATCTTGTAAAATAACAAGAGGAAAGCGGGTAGACCCATGAAGTCAAATGAGCATTATTACTCCACCGTCTGCTACTAGCTACTTTATTGAACATTTGCTATGACCCAAGCATGATGCAATCTTCATTTTATTCTCCATGAAATACAAAATGTTATTACCATCCTGTTTTACAGATTAGGAAAGTAAGATTTCAAATGGTAAGGCAGCTATACATCTTGGGAAAGTTAGAATCATAATTATCCCAGACCTATCTTTCAGTATGGCTCCAAGTTAGACTTCTAGAGCTGAAATTCTATCTTCCAACTTAGTCCTCATTCCTTTCTACAGCCATGCCTTGCTAAAGTCCAAGGCTAAGCCTGGACCTCTTCAGTTTGGCAGATGATGATGCATTCTACCATAGACTTTATATTTAGCACTACAAAAGAGAATGGCCTAAAAGTCTTTAGAGGGAGGCAAATAATTAGAGATAAACTCTGAGGGGGTTGGAGGGGGTTCCTTCAATACAGGTATGTGAACATAAATTTCTATAACTTATCCAAACACCTGATTGGACAATAACTGTCTAAGAATAAAAGGCCTATCATAGAGTAATGAGAATCGTTCTGTTGGAGGTAGAAAATCTGTGTGCATACACACCTGCCAAGGTGGTGAGATGCCTCTAACCTCATGAAAGGATTTGACCATATCTTGGACTACTTGTAGGGTCACAGACCTAGTGAGAACCACTCTACAAAAGCTATGGTAACCTCTCTTAACCAAGGGGTTCATACTAACTGATCTTCCTCTGCTCAATGATCTGGTTAATTGTATTAGTGCAGACTTCACCCAAGGAAGCCATTACCATGAGGCACTGGCATGCCCCCTAGAAGGTTGATTGGTGACACCATCTTTGAAATTGTGAATGGCAACTTTTTATTTAACAGAGGAAGGGGAAGAAGAAGTGGAGAAGGGGAGTCATGGACATGATACTATTGAAGTCGGAGTGAAGCAAGATGACTGCAATGTTAGTATTTTTCCTGTGGTTCCAGAATGTGTGAAGATCATGCTCTTATTATTTGATGGAGTTCGTGGGTGCTCCTTGAAGTGGGGGTGACGTCCATTTTTTAAATCCATAACCTTATCTGTAACTGACATGTGATTATAACACCACAATTCTCTTTAATACAGTCTGTAAAACACATTGATTTTATAGCTCCCCAAACCGATTACATTAATATCTGTGCATAATTAGTTTACACATTACTAAATTACTGACAGATTAAAAGTGAAATAGTGCAGTTCATACTCAGCCGCATAACTGCCAGAAAGGAAATTAATATGGATTCAAATGGTCCTTGGAGACCTACATTGAAATAGCAGAAATCTATAAAGACTGCTTGCATTAGGAAATTTCTATCAGCAACATGTTTGTGGTTGATGCTTTCCTAAGTCTGCTAATATGAGCTGAGTGGTGCAGGAAATGATATGTGAATGATGCTTTGGCTTTTACTAACTCACGACTGTGTTTATTAAAAAGCAAGTTTTTAATTGTGTCATTTGATGTCCAGGAAAGGCAAGCTTCCAAGTTGTAAATGAAAACTTTCTGCCTTTTCTTACTTTTCCTAAGGATGTAAGTTCTAGGATTAGATCTCAGCTCCCTGACAATGCCGTCTCAGAGCAATGACACATGTTTTGTGGTCTTTTCTCCAGCCCCCACTAGACACTCACCTATAGGATTTGTCTCCAGAGCAATGTTTTTGTTCTCCAAGTCCATAATGGCCAGCAACATGTGTGTATTTGTCAGGTGGGGGACTGGGAATGGGAAGGGTGAGGCAGTTTTCTATCCATCCACAGAATAAACTTGTTTTCTGATGAATACAAGTAGGTAGGTAGACTCAATCTTTTTTTTCTATTTTTTAACTCCTCATATGCATTAAAGTTTTCTACCCTTTGAACACTGTAAATCATTTGTCCAACTGAGTTCAAAAATGAACAATTTTTTGCTCTATCTGATAAGACACCACATTTGAACTCTTTCCATAGGAAAGACACTTGTACTCTGTTGAATTAGGAAGAATGTTAACCCTGAAGGTGGTGTTGATTATAAATGAGGTTAAAAACTGTGGAACACTTAGTATGCTGTTGGTCAGAATGCAGATCAGTTCAGCCTTGTGGAAAGGAGTTTAGAGATTTCTCAAAGAACTAAAAATAGAATTGCTATTTGACCCAGCAATCCCATTACCAGGGGTATACCCAAAGGAAAAGAAATTGTCCTACCAAAGAGACATCTGTTCTCATATGTTTATTGCAGCACTATTCACAGTATCATGGAATCAAGCCAGTTGCCCATAGTTGATTTGATACAGCAAATGTGCTACATATAAACCATGGAATACTATGCAGTCATAAAGAAGAATGAAATCATGTCCTTTGCAGCAACATGGATGCAGCTGGAGGCCATTATTGTAAATGAATCAACTCAGAAACAGAAAATCAAGTACATGTTCTTACGTCTAAGTGGGAGCTAAACATTAGATACACACGGACATAAAGAGGGAAACAGTAGACACTGGGGATTCTTCTAGAGTTGAAAAACTAGTAAACTATTGGGTACTATTTTCACTATTTGAGTGATGGGATCAGTAGAAGTCCATACTTCAGCAGCATGCAATAGACCATACTACATACCTGCACATGTACTCCCTGAATCTAAAACTTTTTTTCTTTTTTCTTTTTTTTTTTTTAGGCAGAGTTTTGCTCTTGTTGCCCAGACTGGAGTGCAATGGCATGATCTTGCCTCACTGCAACCTCTACCTCCTGGGCTCAAGCAATTCTCCTTCCTCAGCCTCCCGAGTAGCTGGCATTACAGGCATGCGCCACTATGCCCGGTTAATTTTGTATTTTTAGTAGAGACGAGGTTTCTTCATGCTGGCCAAGTTGGTCTTGAACACCTGACCTCAAGTGATCTGCCCTTTTGGCCTCCCAAAGTGCTGGGATTGCAGGCATCAGCTACCATGCCCAGTCAAAGCTTTTTTAAAAAAGGAAAAAATGTGAAGCAGCTACTAGTCTTTATTAGGGACAAGACCCAACATTTATTGAATACTGGCTATGTCCCAGATACTCTATGGGGTATTTTATTCATATATAGGTTCTTGCAATCACAACCCTCACAGTAGTATCATCATCTCCACTTTATTAATGATGAAAGTTGCTCAGAGCGACCTGACCAGAATATAGTAACTTGACCAACTTCACATGGTTAGAAAAATAAGAGATCCAGGTTTTCAATTATTTTCTATTTGCTTTGAAAGCTTAAGTAGGAAGTGGGGAGGCAGACAAAAACGGAAGAGGAAGATTCTCGAAGTACCAGTGATTTTCCATAAGCCCAGAGGGGTGGCTCCTCTATTCTGAAGCTTGGGTTTTAAAAAAATATCTTCCTGAGTACTCAAAACATGCTATTGTATGTTGTAACCTTTTCATTGTATTAGTTATCAATTCCTAATTGCTGTGTAACACTCACTCCAAAATTTAGTAGCTTAAAACAATATTTGCTCTCTCAGTTTCCATGGGTCAGGAGTCTAGATGCAGCATGGCGGGGTCTTCTGGCTCAAGGACTCTCACAAGGCTACAATCAAGGTGTCAACCAGGGCTGCTGTTGTCTCCAGGCCAGACTGGAGAAGGACCACTACCAAACTCACTTCGTGATTGTTGGCAGAATGCAGTTCCTTGGGGGCTGTTGGACAGAGGGTTGCCCTCTGTTCCCTGTCAAATGAGCTTCCTTATAGGCAGCTCACAACATGACAGCTCACTTCATCAGAATAAGCAAGCAAGAAAGAGAGAGAGTAAGATGCAAGAGATTCAAGGGGAAAGTCACAGTCCTCTGTAACCTAATCTCAGAAGTGACATCCCATCAGTTTTGCTATATTCTATCTGTTCAGAGAAAATCATTAGGTTCAGCCCAACTCAAGAATATAAAAACCAGAAGACAGAGATCACTGGCAGCCAGATTAGAAGCTGCCTGTCACAACCACGAATTCACTTCTTCATTACCATGGTTTGTTTATTGTATCACCAACTAATTGTTTATTCCTTACTATGTGTCAAGTTTTATTTTGGAACTACAGATATGCTGGTAAGGAAAAAATAATGCTATAACAAAAACTACCATTAATAATAGAAATAACAAGCACATACAGTGCCTACTATGTGCCAGGGAACATTGTAAGTGCTTTGTATGTACCTCTCAATGCTCATAACAGTTTTATTAAGTAAATAGTTTTATTATCCCAATTTACAGATGAAGATAACTAAGGCACAGAAATGTTAGGTAATTTTGTAAGGTCACGAAGCTAGCAAGTGGCAGAGCAGAAATGCAATCCCAGGCTATGCGTGTTCTGATCTTGTTCTTTTCTTTACTCATAAGCTATATCCCTTCCCTCATTTTAATATCATCTGTGAAAGATTAGTAGGAAAGTAGATAGGAGATGACTGGCTATTGCAGCAGAGAAACTAGCTCCAGGTTATTGCAGAAGCTCAGGTAGAGAATATGGGAGACTGGAATATGGTGGCACAGGATAGGGAGAGATGTGACTTTGTTGAAATAAATGTGAAGTAAGAAACATCAGGATTCTTTAAAGACTTGGAAGTTGGGTTGTGGGAGAAAATAGAATGAAATATGGCACATAGGCATCTGGTGTGAATAAAAGCATACATGAAGAGAATAGCCTTTGAGAGAAGGCTGGCCATTTTCTCCATAGCAACAGGAGAGAAGGAGAAGGGTTGTTATCTTCTACTCCCACCATGGAACAGATGGGGAAACTGATGCCCAGGTATGCTAAGTCACTTTCTAAAAATCACACCGTCAATAGGATCAAAGTGATTGCTTGAACTTCTCAGTTCACATTTCCTAACAGTGGAACACATCAGTGGAACAAAAGGCATCAGTCATGTCTACCCATGATTGGTAGTCATTAGGCTGTCCACCAAGTATTTGTCTATTTCCTTGTTCCAGGCACTTGGCAAGATTGCACCTTCTTGCCTTCTTTGAAGTTAGGATAGCCATGAAATTTTTGCTCTGACCAATGAAACACAAGTGAAATTAGCAAGTATCACTTCTGGATGGAAGCTTTAAGAGCCACTGTGTGATTTACCATGACCCTTTCCCCCTGCTACTGTGATCATGGGAGCACAGGTTGAAATGGAGCTTCCTTTTGCTGTGACCCCTGAATGATCAGTATGATTAATATGACTGGAGTACCCTGCTAAATTACACTGGGCATGTAACATGAAGGAGAAATAAACTTTGGTTGGTTGGGTTATGCCAATGAGCTTTAGGGGCTATATTAGTCAGGGTTCCCAGAGAAATAGAAACATATATATGTATGTGTGTGTGCATATATACAGACATACATATGTAACATATATGTATGTGTGTATATATGTATATATATAGAGAGAGAGATTTATTTTGAGGAATTGACCCATGCAAATATGGGGGCTGGCAGGTCTGAAATTTGTAGGGCAGGCCAGCAGGCTAGAAATTCCAGCAGATGTCAGTGCTTCAGTCTTGAGTCTAAAGGCAATCTAGATGCAGAATTCTTTCCTTATTACGAGACCTCTATCTTTTCTCTAAAGGCCTTCAATTGATTGGATGGAGCCCACCCACATTACAGAACTTGAGTTTGACCAAACAACTGAGCACTATAGTCTACCCATAAAATTAACCATTATAAGGACTGTTTGTTAACATGGCAGTACACTGTCACTTTTGAATAATACTTGCTCCTTTGCCTCCTCCCCTCCAAAGAGAGTGGAGTTTAGCCTTAGTAAACTAGTCATTATGAGGATTCTGCTTTTTAAAGTATTAATTTAGTTCTTCCTTAAAAATATGAGTTTTCATTTGTCCTCATCCAAGGAACTCTGGAAGGATGCTGGAGAATCACAGGACACACTCTCAGCAGGAGACACATATTTAGATGCCAGTTGCTTCTGGTCACAAAATCCAAATGCCCTCTAAAAACAGCAAATTGACATCCCAAATGATCAATGAGCAGCCAGAGAGCCTTCTGCAGAAGAATACTTAGTCCATAAGTGGGTTAATTGTGATTCAGGTTCTCGGGAGAGTGCTAACGAAATAGTCCTAGAAAGGATATTCGAAATGATCTCACCTGGTTGTGGTTGCCATGGAAACCCATTTCCCTTATTCGTGTTTCTCTTCCCCCTCCCCAAATTACTAAAAGTAATAATTTGGCCGGTTATTAAAAAAAGACAAGGAATGGGTCGTGTGAACCCAGGCAAGAAATGAAAAGTGAAAGTGAGAGAAAGGAGTGTTAAATAGAAAAATGGATGCATCACTGAAACAGTTTCAATTAGGTAGTAGGTTATTTCCTTCTCTTGCATGGGAATATATGGTCGTTTAACGTTGCAGAGACAATGCAGGAAACACTTATAATTCAAGAAGGGAGGTCTTATTTTCTTTAAGGCTAAGGTCTCAGCTGGGTATCCTGGCTCATGCCTGTAATCCTAGCACCTTGGGAGGCTGAGGGGGGCAGATCGCTTGAGCCCAGGAGTTTGAAAACAGCCTGGAAAACATAGCAAAATCCTATCTCTACAAAAATTAGTTGGGTGTGGTGGTTTATACTTGTAGTACCAGCTACTCGAGAAGTTGCGACAGTAGGATCACTTGAGCCCGGGAGATGGAGGCCGGAGCGAGCCATGATTACAACATAGCACTCCAACCTGGGCTGCAGAGCAAGACCTTGTCTCAAGGGAAAGGGTGGGAGGGTCGGGGAGATGACTAAGCCTTCAAAATAATCCTCAGGAAAGATTCATACATCTATTTGGATGCAGAAAACTCATTTCTGCCCACAAATCATACACACGACCTTATCATGACCACACTCTCCCAAATTCCGTATCAACACACCACTATCTAATTGTGCCTTTCTTGATGTCAACATGTATGACTTGGATAATAAGCTTCTAGCCTAATGGATCTTAGTTGTTTGAGGCAAATAGACTCCCTTGAGAATTTCAGAAAATCAACCATCTCCTCAAAAAATATACATGGGCATATGCGTCTAGAAGTTGTTGAACTCATGAGTTTTATGGACCTCCTGAAATCAATTCAGTGACTCCAAGTTGAAAATCAGTGTCTTAAAGGAAATAAATTGTGTAGATATACAGTTGTTAGACGGATGTGGGACTGGAGATAATTTTATTTTCTGGTGAATGACTTTCACCTTCTGGAACAACTTTCCTACCTTAATAAACACAGTAGTTATTTTTCTTGGGTGGTGGTGGTGGTAATGAGTTCACACTCTTAATGAACTTAGTAGGAGCATTAGTGGGAACATTATTACTAAGCTTCCAAAGGACAGTAGATGATGCAAGTGTACACAGTTAGGCTGTAGATGATCTCAGCCTGGTAGAGAAGACCTCCAGGAGATGTGACCACCAAATTCCTTTATCTTCCTCCTCTCTACCCACCAAAATGTATGTTTTTCTCTTAAAGGTATATAACAGAGACAAACTTTGATTAATTGAGTTGCATATTTTCATAGACCTCTTAAGACAATGGTAGAGTGACATAAAACAATGTGTAATAACATTTTCTTAAGGGGAAGATAAACAACTAGGATTTCTTAAGCCTTCACTTTACAGGAGGCACCTATCTCATTCTCAGCCTCATCCCCAGCCTCAGAAGTAGGTTGCATTTTTCCTATTTTATACATTAAGAAACTGGACTTCTGAAAAGTGAAGTAACTCATTCCAATTCTCCTGACTCATAAATGCAAGGAGTGGGATTTGAATGGAGGTGTGCCTGGGTCCCATTCTGAGGTGCCATCACACCACACTTCCTCTGGAAAGCGAGGCATAATATCAGCAGGGAAGGTGCTTTCATAGGGAAAAGCAGGCTTCTTTAGAGACTTTCTGGAAAAAGTTGCAGCCACAAAGATAAAGAATGAATGGAAAGACATTGGGTTAGGAATCCCTCCTAACAATGTGTGTGATGGTTAGAACACAAGATTTGTATTCCAACAAAAGGAAGTTCTTACTACTATATACATTATTTACCATCTATAAGCCTCAGTTTCTTTAACTATAAAGTGGCAATTATAATAGTACCTAGGTATAGGCTTTTTATAGGGTTTATGGAAAATAATGTATTACAGAAAATAAGGTGCCCCACACCATGCTTGGCTCATCATAAGGATTCAAATATTGATTTTTGTTTTTGTTTTATATAGAAGCTTCCCCTGCCAAAGTCACCTCATTAGGATGCATGGAAGTCTTGAGATCAGAGAGACATGGAGAAGGGTGATACTTGTGTTGTGGAGTTCTGCAGTGGGCAGCAATTGAGGTCCCTGATCATGAGGATTAAACTCAAAATTTCTCCCCAGATGGGGCGTGGTGGCTCACACCTATAATCCCAGCACTTTGGGAGGCCAAGGTGGAGGCTTACTGAAAATCAGGAATTTTCGAGACCAGCCTGGGCAACATAGAAAAACCCCTGTCTCTACGACGAAACAAAAGAAAACAAAAATTTAAAAATTAGCCAGATATGGTGGTGTGTGCCTATAGTCTCAGCTACTCCGGAGGTTGGGCAGGGTGGAACTCTTGAGCCCAGGAGTTTGAGGCTGCAGTGAGCTATGATTGTGCCACTGCAAGTTAGCCTGGGCAACAGAGCAAGATCTTCTCTCAAAAAACAAAAAAAAGTATTTCCAGCTAGTTGGTAGTAATATTAGCCACAAAAGCTCAGAATAAGTTTGGAGATTTTCTACATTTTAAAGTGTTATAGCTTAATTTATTTAACATGCATTTTAAAAATAATTTTTCCTTTATCTTAAAAGTTATATTTGTTCAATTTTTAAATTAGTTGCCAACATATAAAAGTGGGTATTTTATAAAACATAGTCAAATTTCAGGTTTCTGTCTAAAACTTAGAATTCTAGAATGAATCCAGACTTCATTTCCTCAACAAATACATGACCCAGAGCTAGTGCCATCCCTCCCTACTACCTCTGAGACAAAGTCCACAGCTCTCATTTATATTGTCTGCTGGAAATTACAAGAATTTGAATTCTTGTAGTTTGAGAGTCACAATTCTTGATTATCAGACTAATATCATCAAAAAATAAATATTTCAAATTACTTGATCAGAGAAAAGAGACATTTGGAAAGTTCAGTTATGTGCAGGAAAAAAGAAAGTTATTTTCTATTTATCCATCCCTGATTTTCTCTCTTGTTTAGCCCAGAAGAAAGTAAAGAAGAGCTGCAATATAAAGGCTGCTCTTAGCATTCATAAAGTTACATGCAAGCAATTATATTTTGCCTTACAAAATATGCCCATACATATTGTAATGAATTGAATCATTTAAATATGTATAGAGTCATAGAAAAAAAGACAAGAAAATAGACACACATCCCACTTTTGCTTTAAGTTAGGTCGTTACTAAAAGATGTTGCTGGGCTGAGGATGAGTTTCTGCTTTAGGCAACTCTGTATCACCTCGGGTTGGAGGATCACTTGAAGTCAAGAGTTCAAGACCAGCCTGGGTAACATAGCAAGATCCTGTCTCAAAAAAAATAAATAAAAATAAATGAAAATTAAAAATTAACCAGGCGTGGTAGTGAGTGTTTCTCCAGAGGCTGAGTTGGGAGGATCACTTGAACCCAGGAATTCAAGGCTGCAGTGAGCCACAATCCAGGAACTTCAGCAATTTCTTAAAATAAAACGTTAATGAAAAAAAGTTAAAGAAGGCAGAAAAGAAACATCTAGACTCTGAGTCATCTCTGAAATCGACCAAGAATAACAACAAAGAAAAACAAAGGAAGAATCTGCTTCTGTGAAATGATGGTCACCAGGTACTTGGAAGAGAAGGAGGGGGTGGTATACCACTAGGGAAATTGATCCTCTACAACTCTTGAATGAAAGAAATAAAGAGAACCCAGGCCTTGCCAGGGTAGGGGACGGGGATTACACACACACACACACACACACACACACACACAATTTTTTAAATATAGAAAATGTTGGAGAGAGGCAAAAAGAATAAATAGAATCAATTACAATTACTATCTTTAGTAACATTTTTATTTTGTTTCCTTCATTTGGCAAAATATGATAATGCTTATTAAATATTATTTTCTGCAGAAGCATTTTAAATATTGCTCAATCTTCTGTTCTTGTATACACAGAACATTATTTTTAAATGTTTTGAATATTACAAACAACAGTTCACAGACATCTTTATAGTTAAATATTATTTTATATCCCTGATTATTTCCTTAGCAAAAACTTCTAGAAGTGGCATTGCTGGACTAATAATCTAAGCTATTATCTGTTAAAAAGTTCTATCTATTTCTATTGCAATCAGCAGTGTGTGAGAATTCCCATTCTTCCACATCCTATCGCTCAGTATTAAAAATTTTTAAATGCCATTTGGGTAGTATGATGGTTAATACTGAGTGTCAACTTGATTGGATTGAAGGACACAAAGTATTGATCTTGGGTGTGTCTGTGAGGGTATCGCAAAAGGGATTAACATTTGAGTCAGTGGGTTGGGAAAGGCAGATCCACCCTTAATCTGGTGAGCACAATCTAATCAGCTGCCAGTGGATATAAAGCAGACAGAAAAACTTGAAAAGGGAAACTGGCCTAGCCTCCCAGCCTACATCTTTCTCCCGGGCTGGATGCTTCCTGCCCTCAAACATCCGGACTGCCAAGTTCTTTAGTTTCGGGACTCGGACTGGCCCTCCTTGCTCCTCAGCTTGCAGACAGCCTATTGCGGGACCTTGTGATGGTGTAAGTTAACACTTAATACCCTCCACTTTACACATACATCTCCTATTAGTTCTCTCCCTCTAAGGGAGAGAGAGAATACACGTAGGTAAATTATTTGTCATTGTGTTATTTTTCTTTTGTAAATTGTCTGTGTTCATCTTTGTCTTGTAAAATTGTAAAAATTTTTTCTATACTGAGCATATTGTATATATGTGTGTGTGTGTATGTATGTAAATATATATACATACATGTGTATATATATGTGTGTGTGTATATATATATATCTGTATGTATGTTTAAATATGTTACCCAATTTGTCCTTTCTTCTTAGTCATAATTTTTAGTACGTTTTGATGGGCAGACATTTTTAGTAGCTCCATAGTAAACTGAATTCATTTCTTTTATGATTATTGTCTTAGGTCTCCTGCCTCCCCAATTCAATATTGTATAAATATCCACTACCATATTCTTTGAAAATAATTATTTCCTTTTTCATATGTATATTACATCTAAAATTTATTCTTGATTTTTATACTTATAAGCATATTATATCTATATAATAGTTTCCTTTTAATACTTATTATTAAACTTCAAATTTATTCTTTCAATTGTATGGCCCAGAGACTACCTTTTCTCTCCTCCCCTAAATGAATAGGCAGTTGCCACAATACCAAAATATTGAATAATATACTACATCTTCCTTTTATTTTAAATGCCACTTTTATCATACACAAACTTCTATTTATTTGGGAATGTTTCTAAGACTTCTATTCTCTTTCATTAAGCCTATGCCACCATCACCATAAGATGATCTCGCTCTGTCACCCAGGCTAGTGTGTAATAGGGCAATCTCACTGCAATCTCCACCTCCTGAGTTCAAACAATTCTCCTGCCTCAGCCTCCGGAGTAGCTGGGACTACAGACATACACCACCATGTCTGGCTAATTTCTGTATTTTTAGTAGAGATGGGGTTTCACCATGGTGACCAGGCTGGACTTGAACCCCTAGCCTCAAGTGACCCTCCGGCCTCAGCCTCCCAAAGGGCTGGGATTACAGGTGTGAGCCATCATGCCTAGCTGACTTTATAAGATATTCTAATGGTGGTAGCGAATCTGGAAAAGTTTATTTGTCCCCCTTGCAGGGCGTGTGATGTGAGTATGGCTCGTTTCTTCAGTGCCCCACTCCTCAAACCTCTAGGGGAGCATACAGACGGGCGGCTGTGGAGCTCCGACCCCACAGCAGTGTCTAGGGATGAATGTTTACAGCCGAAGCACCAGTGGGGTCGGGGGAGGGTTGTTACAGGGTGCTCTCGTGATTTGCCATCTATAGGCAGCTTGTGTAAACCAGCGCAATTAGACCCCCATCTTTATCACAAGGACCGAGGGCTTTTTTTTTTTTTTTAACTGTGCTTTAGATTCTGGGGTACATGTGCAGATCATGCAGGATTATTGCATAGGTGCATACATGGTAAGGCGGTTTGCTGCCTCCATACCTCCGTCACCTATGTCTGGCGTTTCCCCCCATGTTATCCCTCTGCAACCTCCCGACCCCCTGCTGTCCCTCCCATAGACACCCTCCCCCTGCTCCGGCAACAGACCCCAGTGTGTGATGCTCCCCTCCCTGGAGGACAGAGGGCTTTCTGCATCCCGGGATCGCATCACACATGGGCTTGGAGAATGAGTGCAAAGTTCTGTTGAGTAGAAGTGGCTCTTAGCAGATGAGGAGCAAGAAGCGAGATGGTTTTCCCCTGGAGCTGGGCCTTTTGGTGGCCTGACTGGACTGCTCAGGCAAAACTCTGCGTCATTCCGCTGGTGTGCTCTCCACGACCAGCTGTTTGTACCTTCTTCTGCTCACGTATTCCTCATGATGTCCAGTCGCTAGTGTATCTGCCCGCTACGGTCCTGGGTTTTCATAGGCCCGGAATGGGAGCGTGGCAGGCCCGCGTAGTCTTGGAAAAGGCAACATTTGGGCGCAGGTGGGAGTGCCTGTCTCCACCTAGGTCTGTGAGGGTGGAGCCTCTACCTGGCACTTCCCTGCCCGGCTTCCCTGTCATTTAAAGGGATCACCTTCTTCCCTCCCCAGCACTGCTGTGTCAGTAGGAGAAATTCTCCCTGTTCTTCCTCTTTTCCAAGCATTCTTGATTATTCTTATGCCTCTTTTCTTCCTCCTAAACTCTAAGATTATTTTATGAAGTGAAAAAAATCATGAGAAATCACCATTCATTTGTAGTCTAATTTGGGGAGGGTGTCATGATTAGTGTAATTAAATTATCTTTCTATAGCTCTGGGGGGTGTTCTTCAGAATCATCCATGTTGGACAGATGTTTCTTTAAATTAAAAAAAAAATTATTCTCTTGAATACTTTATAATGTCAGAGAAACTGTGAATATAGAATTTTTCTAGTTTTAGATTTATTCCTTTTTACGAGCTTTCTTATAGCAAGGCATGAGGAAGTAGCGGACACCCACTGGAAAGATTAGTGAAAGAAAATTAAGTTTTACTTAGGAAAGAAAAACTTTAACAGAAAGACCTGGAAAGAGAACCCATTTTGGGCGACAGCTACCTGGACAGTACTCCGTTCTTAGGATGTGGCCGTCTGGTCCTCTCCCTTTCTTCTTGCTATGCTCCAAAGAGCAAATGTTTGGCATTTAGGAGTCTTTTTTTTTTTTTTCTTTTAACTTGAAAAGACATACATCAATGATTTTACCATCGCTTTGAAAGCTAATCTTCTAAGACCAGAGAAGAAATAGTTCTTAAAAAAAAATTAAATTGTACTTTTTTTAGATTTTATTATTTCGGCTGTTATTTAAGAATGGTGAGAAAGTTTTACAACCTCGTGGAAAAGAGATGTGGCATTTCTTCCACAAACTATCAAAAGTAGTGAATCTATTTAAATCGTAACATGATACCTTCATAATTGTGTGGATGTGTGTGGAGAAGAGAGTGGGTAAGTTCGCTTATTTGTAAAAGGAGTGGAAACCTTCTAAGGCACAAATAAAGCATCACATACGATATCGTTATATCCTGTGGTAAAAATCTATTATGAAAAATTATAAATAGTACTGCTGGGAATAAAATGATTGAGAATACAACCTTTAGTTTTAAAATCAATTTTTCACAGTTATTTTAGAATAAATCCAATTCAAATGCAAAATTCTTCAGCCAACACATATGGGTTAGCATTAAACCAAATGCTAAAAGCTCTTACATTGCGATTTATCCAGTTTAAGAAAACTCAGAAATGTCCAGAAGGTTACATTCTTGATCCTATCATCATAATGTGAGTCTGATGCATTCTTTTTCAAATCGTTTTTTACATTCAACAGGACAGATGGCTTCTTGGTCCTCTCCTGGAATTTCCAGCCCTACTATGGATGTTTCTGTTTGCTGTGTTTCTCTGGGTGAGGGTAAGTGTCTGACTGTGTGAAATGTACCTGAACAAAATTCCAGACATGTCCATCAAGTGATCCTTTTTTCAGTCCAGTAATGATGTCTGATACAATGTTCACAGGATCATCTTTTGTTTTCTTAAATTGAAACTGCCTATGCGGGAGCAAGAGGGAGATTGTGCTGAAAACATTTTGGTAACCACAGCGATGAGTTTGTAACTCAAGTAACAAACTGCACCGATTAGGTTTCTCCACTAAGAGCTGGTTGTGTTAGCCTATCAGATTTCCAGGATTGGGACCGGCCACATTAAAAAGAAACAATCTCTACAAGATTTTGATATCAGATTTTCTTTGATAAATATATGGGAGGAAAGGACCCTTCTGTAATTTTTCTCTGGTGTTTATAGGTATCTCTGGTTTTGAAAGTAGATTAGATATGCAAATAGGAAACACCATGGCTGAATTTGTTTCAGATGTTCTCTGTTTATAGAAATACAACATTCATTTGTTGTACCTGGTGGCCATTAACTGCTCTAATTGTGCTGTAGACTCGTTAACAAGTTTGTTGAAGTTGCACATTATAATTTTAAAGGAGTTAATTGAATACTAATCCAGCGCACAGCACAAAAATTATTTGAACCATTCCAAGGAAAGCCGAAAATCCCACCAGCTGCCTTGGTCCTAGTAAATCCCTACCCCTGTGAAACTGAGAAAATGAATATTCAATATTTTTTCCATTTGAGTCTCTTGACATTCTATTGATTCACTTTATTTTCCCAACAATGTTCTGACAGGTTTCCCAATGTGCATTGTGCACATTCTTTGATATTCATCTTGTGATTGCCTTTGAAAATGAGCGCAGTGGCCAACTTTGGGCTAGGGCTTAGAACTCAGGAGCTCCAAGCCCCTTGCATCCCAGAAGCCAGCACATTCATAGAATTTTACTGTATTACCATACAATCCTCACATCTGGGACAGAGTCAAAAACATCAGAGGAGGAAGGAAGTTCGAGAGCGCATGAAACCCAAAATATGTCTGTGAACCAGGTTACTGCTCTGGGGGACTTAGAGCAGGGCCAGGAGAAGTGGGAAATGGCTGAACCTACAGGTTGTGATAGTGGGAAGCGAGGTGGCTCAACCCTGTAATACCAGCAATTTGGGAGGCCAAGGTAGGAGGATTGTTTGAACCCAGGAGTTTGAGACAAGCCTGGACAACCTAATGAGACCCCCATCCCTACAAAAAGTACAAAAATTAGCTCAGCATCTTGAAAGGCACCTGTGATCTCAGCTATTTGAGACGCTGAAGTGAGAGGATGACCTCAGCCTAGGAAGGTCAAGGCTTCAGTGAGCCGTGATCACGCCACTGCACTCCAGCCTAGGTGACAGAGCAAAACCTTGCCTCAAAAAAAAAAAAAAAAAAGAGAGAGAGAGAGAGAGAGAAAAGAAAAGATTGTGTGTGCTAGGAGAAGCAACTGAAAGAAAAGCAAATCACTTAGAGATGAAAAAGCAGGACATAGAAGCAAATAGATGTGGCAGGAAGGTAGCACTCATTTCAACCATTTTTGTAAAAGGAATAGTCCGTTGGTTGTTAGAGAAGTGGCCTGACTCATATAGAGGAAAGAGAGCACAGGAACAGGTGAATTTCCTGTTGTTGCAGGATCTAAAAGCCAGTTGGTCAATATCATCAGTCTAGGGGGTTCCATTAGCACACAATCAGGTGACACAAGCTCTTTCTTTCCATTAAAATGGTGTCCTTTGTTAGAAGAGGGGCCTTGCCTCTGTAAAAACTAAATGTTGACCAGGGTTCTTCAGAGTAATGAATAGGGTGTGTGGATTTTTCCCAGAGAGCCTCCTGATCAGCAATATGGTCTTCTCCATATGCTATGTCTAAGCATTTTGTAACAGGAGCTTAAGTTCATTCATTTTTGCATTTCTTGTCTCCTAGCTTCAAGCAATGCAGATTGTGTACTCTCAATAGCATTTGTAAAATGAATGAATGAATGAATGAATGAAAAGTACATGGTCTGTAATGTAGAAAATGTCAGTTTGGCTTATCTCTCAAAGAGGATTCATTTCTTTTCAGATCATGAGTAGCTATGTTAAGCAACTGCTTGTCTGTGTATAATTGATCTTATTGACTTTAAAGATTAAGTTGCAGATAGACAGACAGAGTGCTAGATAGATACACATTCTTTGACACATCTGTGAAACCCAAAATGTGTTTAAATGATAATGTCTTTGGAATTGCATCTTGAAGGTAGGATATTCGGTCTATTTCTCTCCTAACCATTTTAGCAGCTAAGATCTCAGACTTCTCCAAAATTTAGGTCCCTGGTTAAATTAAGGAGCCTGTTCAATCAAAAAATATCAAGCTGGCTGTTTTGACTGCTTGAGTATTGACTTCAGCAAGTGGGCTGTGAGCTGAAACAAAACCTATCTGATGACAGGGAGAGGCAAGAGGCCTGTCTACCTCCTAGGGCTGCATGCTGACACCTACCATGCCGAAGACAGAAAGTAGAGCTGCCAACTACAGCTATCAACCTCCCTCCCACATAGGCGTCCATGGAGCTTAGTTTGGCACCAAGGTGTGAGCTCTTAGGCAACATGGGAGCCCAGTAAGGCACACTGATGGTCAACCTGGCTCTATAAACACAGGAGAAGGATGCTTTCTTGGTGGCCTTGTGCGAGGACCCTCCACGTTGGGCTTGGGTGGCAGTCTCCTGTAGAGAAACCATTTGCTCCTCCAAATCTGGGATGGAAAACTTTTACCACCTACCAATACTGGTGCCCCTTAGTCTGCGGAGGCTCTGATGGAGTGGGGGAGAATTTTCAACTTAAGTCCTTAAAAAAAGGGGACAAGGAGGCTATCAAACAAATAAATGTAATACCAGCAGACTTCTTTCATTTGAATTTTTAAAAATTATCCCTCTGCTAATGACTTGGTGATTTTCATAGTACTAAATGTGCTGACTTTAAAAATCCGTGGGAGGTCAATAATTTTCCCCCTGCCTGTCACTGTGCTGATTGTGGTCCCCATGCACCTTAATTACAGCACCTACAGGTGGAGTATTGTACATTGTTTACATTAATCAGAATAGATTTACTGAGAGAAATAAACCTGCTGGCTTCCTTAGAGTTGCACTCTCATCAGGCAGCTACTGGGCTGGCCAGCCTGTGGGTTAGTGCCTGTGCTAGGAGCCCAGACCCCAGCCTCACAGCAATAGATGGTCTCAGAGCATCTCTATCCTAAACTGTTGTGCTGGTACTTAGCTAATGAATCAACAGAAAGTTCTATTAATAGAAACTGCATTTCAGAATTTTGAGAACAAAGGAGGAAAGTGTGTGTGTGTGTGTGTGTGTGTGTGTGTGTGTGTGTCTGTAAAGAGAGAGAGAGGGCAGAAGGAGAGAAGAAAAGAGTTAGATTGCGCAATTGTTAGAGAACTGACTTCATTCTCTATGGCCATGAAGAACAAGAGAAACACAGGTATTTTAGAGGCATACATTGCCTCCCACTCCAAGTCTTATTTTTATATAAAGAAGAAGAGTAGAAGAGAAACTCCGTTGGGAAATTTAAAAACGACTAAAGAAGGTACATGCAGCTGTCCAGTTGGGACGTGGGCAGAGAAAGGGTAGGTTTTGTCATGTGCTTGTTGTTTTTCTAATTCATTTTTCTTTTGCATTTTGCATGAGGCTTTATTGCACATTGGATGAAGAGAGGCCAACAGCCTCCACTGACCCAGAGGGCCAATATGGGTGAGTAACTAAAGTCACCAGCTCTTTGCTTAATCTCTGTCCTTCACATTCCTCATCCATAAAATGGGCTTAATAGTATTACTTGTCTCACAAGGTCATTGTGAAGGTTTATTGCAATAATATGCATAAAGTGCTCACAATAGTGCCTGGCGCTTAGTAGGTGCTCAAGTACAGTTACCTATTATTATTATTACTTTTTAGAAATAAGGTCTCGTTCTGTTATCCAGGTTGGAATGCAGTGATGCAATCATAGCTGACCACAGCCTTGAAAAGTTACCTATTATTGTCAAAAGCCATTGAGAAGGTTGACCGTTATGGAGTCAATGAGACTTAGTTTCTAGTTCTGCCTCTACTAGTTAATAGCAATGTGATGTTACTCAAGTTTCTAAATCTTTCTAAGCCTTAGTTCACTCATCCATAAAATGGCGATTACAGTACTTGTCAATGAGAATTGGACAAAAGATATTTTGCACATAGTAAGCCCTCATAAGTATTAGTTATTAGCAGCAAATGTGGGAATTTTCTAATCTGTAAGAAACCGACACAGCCCTAAGTGTTTGCCTGATCAAGCTGCAAAGTCACTACCTTTTCCTCAAGATAGATCTTAATTCTTCAGTCATTGAATAGTCAACACCCTCCTCAGTATGCTGGGCCTGGGATTTTGGTTATGTCTAGATTTGGCCAATAGAGTCCTGAGAGTATATCTCCATCCTAGAAAAGGAGCTTGCAAAACCATAGCATGTGCTCGAGAGAGAAACCCCCAGGGATGTCCCAAAGATGTAGTAGAGACACAAGAAAATATTTCAATGAAAACAATTTACATAGCATTTCAGAGCAAGGTTCTTAAACTGGTTCCATTCATGAAATAGACAGAGTGCATGAGGATTTCATATTTTTGAAAGCATTCATTCATTCGTCTTTGGGAGGCACAGACCTGTCATTACTGTGAACAGGTGTCTTGTCTCCTCGGTGGACACCACACCCAAGAGGCACAGAAGCTCCTCCTGGCTTGAGGCCACCAGCAAAGGCAGCCTGTGCTTCTCCAGCACCTTGGCTCTGGGTTGAGTCTCACCCTTGAATGGTTTCTCTGCAGGAACAATTTTAAGGTTAAAAAAAAGTCAAAAGAAGAAGGAAAAAAAAAAAAGAAAGAAAGGAAAAGAGGGACACCTCATTTTTCTATCTCTACCTGACCTCATTTACTGCTCTTTTACATTCATTGTAAAAATGTGAAGTCCAAATGGGAAAGAGAGAGTTCCCAGGCAAAAGAAGATTTTGCTATCATTTGCCAGAACATTCCTTCTTTCTGTTGCCCATGACTGCAGCCTTCCCTCGCCAGTCATAATGAGCCTGTGAAATGCTCATGGAGATATGTTGTTAGGCTGGGGCACTTGCTGCTAATTCTAGAAGGTTCTAATCTTCAGCCTGTTACTTCTTGTTTCACTGGTCCAGAAAGAGCTGCTCAGACTGTAAGACTGGCAGAAAGGAAGGGCACGGTGTAAACACAGTCCCCATCTCACCTGGAGCCCTTTTTGCCACTTGCAATTATACGGTTTCATTTCAGTGCTTGCAGCTGAAGCTGACCTTTCTTTGCATTACAGCTACTTTCATTAACACCTTTTTCTTTCCTTCCTTGGTGTGAGGTTTTATAATTTGGTTTTGATGACCAGATTGCTTTGGGGCTCACAGGCAGTGTGTTGCACCATCCTGGGCACAGTCGATACTTACAAAAGACTTAGATGCAATTCTTGCTGCTGAATTCCAGTTGGAACTTAAAAAATAGATGAGGTTGACAGAGTGAATGTCTGATTTTTAGAAACCTAGTGTTTAGTACCAAAACGGATTTCAGGACTTAGTAAGGAACTAACCCCTTCTTTTAAAAATAATGAAAGTGAGGCTCAGGCATCGTGAGAGACATGAGCAAGGACACTTGGTCACAGCATAGCCAAAATACAAGGTCACATTTTTGCCCTGAGATTGGCCACATTACGGAATAACAGTTTTGCCATCAATTTTGGACAGTTTCGAGATATGTAATTAATGCAAGCCTTCGAAATGATGCATATTAGAATATTTTAAGATTAATTTTTTCATCCAGATAAGATGAAATGGCTTTAGAACTGTTGCTTTAATGGGAAGAAAAGGCTAATTGGCACACTCTTTGCTTGTACCTAAATGTGTGCTTAAGAGTGTGAAATCACTTGGTGGAACAGTCCTTAAAAACAATCATGAACAATGGTCATAGAAAAGGAAGCTGTGGGATTCTGCAGTGAGAAAAGGGTCTCTAGGTAAAGATTCACTTTGCCAGGAAACCTCACAAATTATAAACTAGTGGCATTTCCAGATGAATGGTATTTTACTTTATGGTTCTTTGAGGCATGTGTGAATCATTCTGATTATATGAAGAACTGGTTTTATGACGTGAGCTTATTTGGTATCTTGCTCCCAATTGGCTATCCTGGAGGAAGCAAAGACAGTGTGGTTAATCAAGAGAACCTAAACTAAATTTCTAGACCTGATTTCTGACCTTAGTTCTGCCTCCAACCAGCTGTGTAACTGGGCAAATTACGTTGCCTCTGTCAATTTTGGTTTCCTGACTAAAGATTTGCACAAAAGGGTCTCCAATAAGTTGCCAGGTTGAGAAGGAAAAAAAAAGGAAGGAAGGAAAGAAGGAAGGAAGGAAGGGAAGGAACAAAAACCAAAACAAAAAGAACACACAGGCATCCAGTTAAATTTGAATATCAGATAGACAATTCATATATTTTAGTATAAGTATACCTCATGTAATATCTGGGACATACTTATACTAAAATCTAACCACTATTCATTCTTTTTCTGAAATTCAAATGTAACTGGGTATTCTGTAATTTATCTGGCAACTCTAGGCCTCAAATTCTATAATTCATGATTCTGACTGTATTTGTTTCTAAAAGTGTATGAAGGGGAGAGAGAGACAGAGAGAGAG
>CAUYQU010012592.1:0-27758 GCA_963574635.1 Cheracebus regulus | reverse complement strand
AAATAAATAAATAAATAAAAAGAAATGAAGGTCTCCTTACTAAGATCTCCAAATTAGGCTGGGCACAGTGACTCACACCTGTAATCCCAGCACTTTGAGAAGCCGAGGCCAGCGGATCACGAGGTCAAGAGATTGAGACCATTCTGGCCAACATGATGAAACCCCGTCTCTACTAAAATTACAAAAATTAGCTGGGTATTGTGGCGCACACCTGTAGTCCCAGCTACTCGGGAGGCTGAGGCAGGAGAATTGCTTGAACCCGGGAGGCAGAAGTTGCAGTGAGCCAAGATCGTGCCACTGCATTCCAGTCTGGGCGACAGAGTGAAACTCCATCTCAAAAAAAAAAGGAAAAATTTTGTTGAGCATTCCAAATCCAGAAATCTGAAACTTTCTGAGCACTAACATGATGCTCAAAGGAAATGCTCATTGGACCATTTCGGATTTTTGATTTTTGGACTTGGGATGCTCAACAGTTAAGTATATGTGTAATGCATATATTCCAAAATCCAAAATCTAAAACACTCTAGTCCCAAGCATTTTGGTTAAGGGATATTCAACCTGTATAGACTGTGTATTGGAATATTACACTAGTCTTGCTGGGTGCGGTGGCTCACATCTATAATCCCAGCACTTTGGAAGGCCAAGATGGGCAGATCACTTAAGGCTGGGAGTTCCAGACCAGTCTAACCAACATAGAGAAATCCTGTCTCTACTAAAAATACAAAAATTAGCCAGGAGTGGTGGTATGTGCCTGTAAGCCCAGCCACTCAGGAGGCTGAGGCACAAGAATCACGTTAAACCAAACCCAGGATGTGCAGGTTGCGGTGAGCTGAGATTGCACGCAGTACACTCCAGCCTAGGTGACTGTCTCAAAAAAATTTTTTTAAATAATATTAATCTTAAATGTCCTGAATTTACTATACTGATTGTAGAAGAAAATGCCCTTATCCTTAGGAGATACAAATGACAGATTTAGAAACGGTGTATCTGCAACTGAATTTCTAGTGGTTCAGCAAATAACATAAATATATAGAAAGCAAATGTGAGTGGTGAATCCAACTGAGGAGTACATTTTCTTTTTTTTCTTTTGAGACAGAGTCTCGCTCTGTCACCCAGGCTGGAGTGCAGTGGCACCGTCTTGGCTCACTGCAACCTCTGCCTCCAGGTTCAGGCAATTCTCCTGCCTCAGCCTCCCAAGTAGCTGGGATTACAGGCATGTGCCACCACAACTGGCTAATTTCTGAATTTTTAGTAGAGAGAGTGGGGAGCAGGGGTTCACCACACTGGCCAGGCTGGGCTCAAAACTCCTGAGCTCAAATGATCCGCCCACCTCGACCTCCCAAAGTGCTGGGATTACAGGTGTGAGCCACCATGCCCGGCCTAGTATACCATACTTTCAACGTCTCTATAAGCTTGAAACTTTCTCAAAATAAAATTTAAAACAGTATCTTTTTCGGCCGTGTGAGGTGGCTCACGCCTGTAATCCCAACTCTTTGAGAGGCCAAAGAGGGAGGATTACTTCAGGTCAGCCTGACCAACAGGCAAAACCCCATCTCTACTAAAATACAAAAATTAGCCGGGCATGGTGGTACGTGCCTGTAGTCCCAGTTACTTGGGAGGCTGAGGCAGGAGAACTGCAGTTAGCCGAGGTTGCAGAGAACCAAGATTGTGCCACTGCACTCTAGCCTGGGTGACAGAGCAAGACCTTGTCTTTAAAAAGAAAATCTTTTTCAAGACTTGCTATTTCCTGCTACTTTCTCCTTACTTTGTGAAGGCATCCAGAAAGATAATGTTTTATTTACAAAGAGATTTCTACATTATCAGAATTTTAAAATCACAGTAAAACTACCATTGTCTATTAGCTGAAATCAATACACACATACTATTGTATTATTGGCCTAGACAATTAATTCTTTATCCCAATAAGGGATATGAAAATAAAAGTATGTGGAAATAAAAGCATGCGGCCGAGTGCAGTGGCTCATGCCTGTAATCTCAGCACTTTGGAAGGCCAAGGCGGACGGATCATTTGAAATCAGGAGTTCGAGACCAGCCTGACCAACATGGTGAAACCCATCTCTAGTAAATACAAAAATTAGCCATGCATGGTGGCAAGCACCTGTAATCTCAGCTACTTGGGAGGCTACAGCAGGAGAATGGCTTGAACCCAGGAGGCTGAGGTTGCAGTAAGCCAAGGCCACTGCACTCCAGCCTGGGCGAGAGAGTGAGACTCTCTCTCAAACGAAAAACAAAACAAAACAAAACAAAAAAAAAAAAACATTCTGGCTCTCAATAAAATGTTAACACATTGACACAAAAGCTTTACTACTTATGTATCAGTAAAATGCTACTTTGCAAGGAATGCAACTTAACCTGAAAATGAGCTATGCAACTTAACCTGAAATTGAGAAAGCACCTTTTCTTTAATATTTGGTTTGTTATCTAGTGGAAGAGGTCTTAATGCTAGCACTACATGCCAAGCAAATGCCACTTTATGGATAGAAATACTACATATCCACTTTACATACAAGGAAACAGGATTAGTAAAGTTAAAATGATCTGCCTAATTATAGAAGAGAAGCCATTGATAAACCTGGCTCCAACTGCAGGGCCCACAAAGCACTTGATACAGTGAGCTCACGTCCTTTGCAAAGCTACTTTTGGCTGGGCGTGGTGGCCCACGCCTGTAATCCCAGCACTTTGGGAGGCCGAGGTGGGCAGATCACCTGAGGTCGGGAGTTCAAGACCAGCCTGACCAACATGGAGAAACTTGTCTCTACTAAAAATACAAAATTAGCCAGGTGTGGTGGTGCATGCCTGTAATCCCAGCTACTCGGGAGGCCGAGGCAGAAGAATCACTTGAACCCGGGAGGCGAAGGTTGTGGTGAGCCGCCGAGATCGCGCCATTGCACTCCAGCCTAGGGAACGGGATCGAAACTCCACCTCAAAAAAAAAAAAAAAAAAAAAGCCACTTTCTTCACACTGATCTCAGTAGCAAATATTATTAGCATATGGTTCTTAGAACTTTCATCAATCTGCCTTCAAGAAGCTGAGGATGAGAGCTATAACAGGCTGTTCACCCTACTATACTGCTAACTCTTCCTATGTTCAACCAAAGTGAGACCCTTGGGAAGAAAAAGGAATAGAGCAACAAGGCAAGTGTGAATGTGCAATATAAGTAAAAACGCTTACAGGGAGGGATACAGTTGTGGGAAAGCAACAGCAAATGACTGGAGAAAGACCTTGTAGCAACTCTTTCATTCATTAAACACACCAAATCAGATTACCAAAGCATTTATATATTCAAATAAACTCCCCATATATCCCAGATCAGGTAGAAAATCCCATGCTACCCATTGACTTTACCCTAGTATTAACGCTTAGAAAATTCATTTTGTGGTTGGGCATGGTGGCTCATGATTATAACCTCAGCACTTTAGGAGGCCGAAGCGGGTGAATTGCTTGAGTCCAGGAGTTCAAGACCAGCTTGGGGAACAGGGCAAAACCCCGTCTCTACAAAAAAAAAAAAAAAAAAAAAAAAATGCTGGGTGTGCGGCATGCACCTGTAGTCTCAGCTTCTCCAAGATGATGAGGTGGGAGGACTGCTTGAGTCCAAAAGGTTGAGGTAGCAGTGAGCCATGATGGTATGGTGCCACTGCACTACAGCCTGGGCAGAACAAGACCCTATCTCAAGGGGAAAAAAAAATAATTTTGCTTCGTTACTGATAAGGAGTTTTGCAGGAAGTGGGAAGAGGATGAATAACTCACCAATCCAAATATGAAAGACCCCTCTTCTCATGACTAAGATCTTCCAGATCAGGCGCTGCATCAAAACAAAATGTGGCAGGGTATAGTGGTGCATGCCTATAATCTGAACACTTTTGGGCGGTGGAGGCAGGAGGTGTGGAGCAGGTCTATAGTCCTAACTACTCAGGAGGCTAAGGCAAGAGGACCGCTTGAGCCCAGGAGTTCAAGGCTGCAGGAACTGTAATCATGCCACTGCACTCCAGCCTGGGAGACAGAGGAAGACCCTTTCTCAAAACCAAAAACAAAAACAGGCTGGGCATGGTGGCTCATGCCTGTAATCCCAGCACTTTGGGAGGCCAAAGTGGGATGACAACTCCAGGTCAAGAGTTTGAGACCAGCATGGCCAACATGGTGAAACCCTGTACTAAAAATACAAAAATAAGCCAAGTGTGGTGGCCAACAACTGTAATGCCAGCTAACTCAGGAGCCTGAGGCAGGAGAATTGCTTAATCCCAGGAGGTGGAGGATGTAGTGAACAGAGATCGTGCCATGGCACTCTAGCCTGGGTGACAGGGCAAGACTCCATCTAAAACAAAAACAGAAGAAACCCAACACAAGCCAAGAACGGTGACTCACATCTGTAATCCCAGCATTTAGGAAGGCTGAGGTTTGTTTCTGTTTAAGAGGATATAGAGCTTACTATGAGATGTATCACTTTCCCTTGGGTTTCTTCTAAGAGCTCCATTAAATACACTAAAAGCTTAAACTCGTGCCCTGGCACCAGCGAATCTTGTGTAACTCAGTTTTATCTTCCCTTCAAGACATCTCGTGGCGGGGTGCGGCAGCTCACACCTGTGATGTCAACACTGGAAGGCCAAAGCAGGATTACTTTGAGGCCAGGAGTTTGAGACCAGCCTAGGCAATATAGCGAGACCTCATGTCTATTTTTTTTAAAGAAAACATCTTCCACCAATCATGAATCAAAATTCACTGATTCCAGGCCTGCTACTGAAAAGGGATATGTGGCCGGGCACGGTGGCTCACGCCTGTAATCCCAGCACTCTGGGAGGCCGAGGCAGGCAGATGACGAGGTCAGGTCGAGACCATCCTGGCCAACATAGTGAAACCCCGTCTCTACTAAAATATAAAAATTAGCTGGGCGTGGTGGTGTGCACCTGTAGTCCCAGCTGCTCAGGAGGCTGAGGCAGGAGAATTGCTTGAACCCGGAAGGCAGAGGTTGCATTGAGCCGAGATTGCACCACTGCACTCCAGCCTGGCACCTGACGACAGAGCAAGACTCTAAAAAAAAGAGGGGGGGATATGCATATTAAAACTGTTAAGGGGACTTGTGGTTGGGAAGTAATTACTATTTAAATTCTTGTGTGACTTGTCCAATTTCTCACCCAGCTCCCACCTCCCAGAAAGCAGTGTATGCTTTGGGTTACTACCCATACTGGATTGTTACCCCAAATAACATGCTGTACTTTTCTCTTTTTTTCCCCTCAGGCATTCATCCTGGACATGCTGTGACTTTTCTACCTGCAATGGGTCACCTGTGAGAATCTTAAAAAGCCTATTCATATACTTGCAGTTCCAGCAACATAAATTTGGTTTCCTACATTCTTGTACCAATAATAAATCAAGACATCATGCTTTTTAAAACTTTATTTCAACATAACTATGCTTACAGAAATACACTCATATTGGTTAATAGAATGCAATTTAAGTTTAACTTATTCTACACAATTTGGACCAAAAACTTGGTACATGGTTTAAGATTTTAAAAAAGGATTTGCAATCTGGTTTATTTTTATCTATTACAAACGTATAAAAGATCTTCCATTAAATGCTGCTAAAGAAGGCAGCAAGAACCTTGAGAAATTTACCTTTGGTTTGCCTCAGAAAAATAACACGTATTGCACTGCAAAAGTTTATAAAATTGGTGCAACAAAACATTGTTGTAATGTTTCAATGCCAGTTTAGAAAGTTCAATAACTAATGGATATGGAAGGGACTGGGAGGGAAACTATGTACACATGTGAAACTGTAAAAGCTATCTGATTTAGTTAATATTGCATGTAGATTGTAAATCTACACAAACCAAGATTCAGACAATTTCTTCAATCTGAATTAACACTATCTGTTCACTTCATCTGCCGAGGTCAACCAGGAAACTGGGAACACTAGCTGTAAGTTTTTCTGACTTATGCAAAAAAAGAAAATTTCTTCCTCAGCTTTTCAGTTCAGAAGTGACAGTATACTACAGGCAAGGTATTCCTTCCATTGTCAACATTCATAGGGTGACATGCAATGAGGTCTACTTGGGTTTTAATTTACATCAGCTCTCGTATGCCAAACAGTCTCCAAAGTTAATTACCACATGACTTTAGAAGTGACTCTAAAAAATAAAATGGCCCTTCTTAGAAGACTAGAGCAAAACATCCAGCCATAGTTATAAGCCTTATCAAAAAAAAAAAAAAAAAAGCAGCCCCTTGTGAATTACACAATAAAAAAAGTAGCCCCAGAATAAGAAGCAGCTCTGAAAAGAAGAAAAAAATATAACTTAAAGTATCTTAAAAACCAATGTGAATATAGGTTCAAAAGATAGTTAAGAGATTCATTTTCATAAGACTACCTAAGATTAAGGCTTACAATGTATTCTAGTATTTCAAGTTTATCACTAGTTACTAAACATCAATTTACAAATAACATGTTCATTTTTTGTTCTTTTATCCAAAGGGAAAATTCTAGCTTAAATTCTATCCAGTGTGGGGGAGGGGGACTAGAAAATAAAAAGATTTAAACAGTTTCATGCAAATATCACATTTTTCAGATAGAAGAAGTTCCAACTAGACCAGAAGTTCATACTGCTAATGTACTTTTCATTGAAACAATTTTTAGTAAGTACAAACACACGGCGTGAAGGTTCAGAACCTAATATAGGCCTGACAATCAAGTCCTTATTTTCTGGAAGAAGGCCTCAAGTCCAATCAATTTCCAGTAACAATGTTTTTACAAATCAATTTAATAATAAGGGGTTTTAATTTCCTTCATGTTTTTGTTTTTAGCATTCTAGTCTTAATGACTAGATTAGAATTTAGCTCAATTCCCCAGAAGGCAAATGGTTTTTCTTCTACAGTATGAAAGAATCCACAAAAAAATCTCTTCCCCAAACTAATTCCTAATATCCAATCTGTGCTTAAGATGAATCTTTTTCTATACAATGTAAACGGTAACTTAGGTAAAATGTACCCATGAACATTAAAACTAGTCGTTAGAAAGATTTAACTAGCTTTATAATTTAAGTTTTAAAACATAAATATTTGCAGCTTGATCTTCTGTTGACAGTGATTGTCGGAGCCTAGAATTCAACATTTACAATGTTCAATCATGCACACAAAACACACACCATTATCACACAACTTACTCCTCATGTCTTAAGATAAGAATCTTCTGCTTCTTTAAATCTTTGGCCTCCCAGTCAATTCCATGTTCAAACAACTTTTAACTCAAACTTTACTCTCAGATTTTTAACAAGCTCTCCATCCATACACTATTAATGCTTTTCCTAATCTTTCCTGTTGTACTGCCAAAATCTGAAACCTGCCTCAAATAAATCATCAGATTTTTTATAATGAAATACAAAGTGGTTATTACAAAACAGAATATAGGAGGTCAGAATTCAAGATTCCCTACTGGGATCATATTTTGTTTTACTGCAATGAATAACTGCTATCAATAAGAAAAATCCTATATTGGATTCTTTCATACGCTTTGGCAATGGGCCAAAGAACCTACAAAAAGGTTTTGGAGTACATGCCCTTTTTCATACAAAGTGCCCCCACAGGAACACCAGGATAGCTGCAATTCATTTGAGGCCTCACCTGTATGTAGAAAGAGGCTATCACAGAGACAGCCAGGACAACCACTAGTTTGTGGAGATCCCTGAGAAAGTACGATTTTTTAAAATCTGGCCTGTACTCGTTTCACCAGCCTTTTTCACTGTATAGGAAAGCTGCAGCTGGTCTGCCAGCACTCACACTACCTCTCACATCCTAGGTTTGCGGCGTAATAGCTATGGCTTTGGAATCTTCCAAGTGATATTCTGTAAAACTTGAAGGAATAATTATGTCTCCTAATTCCAGGTTTGCAGTTTCCAAATATCACTTACGGTTCTTTATTGAAAAGTAGCCATATGGACACCAACCATCTATGAGAAAAGGTTTTCCTCAAACATTTCAACACTCTAAAATTAGGACTTTGCTGTACCAAAACACATGAAGAAAAAAAAAAAACTGATGGTTGGTATTTGAGATAAAAATTTGTTCGATATGGAACCTAGTGGTTTATTTATTGCAAAATCAAAACTGAGAACTGTGAATTTACTACATCCATTCAAAATAAATAAGTTATATGAAATAAAGATTCTGGCATAGATATAAGATGTAAAAATCAAAATCAATGGATTGAACCTGCATGTTTCATTTGCTCACAAACTTGCACACACTATTATTCTGCAAAATAGACAACTGCAGCAAAGAAAAAGAAAACTGCCCTTCTGCAAACAAGTCTAAAAGCATCCCTCCAAAGAGGCCAAAATAAACATGCATATATATATACACGTATAAAGTGTTACTGTTTAACACGAATGTTCTATCTAGGAAAAATTTAACTGCATAGGTAAAAAAAACAAAAACAGAAACAAAAAAAAAAAATGTGCAACATCTTAAGCCATTAAAGCACCAAAATAAAAAACACACCAAAATCACTGTTTTCATGACGATTAACATACACAAATAAAAAATATTGATCAAAACTCAGGAAGTCTATGCTTGGACTGATAGAATGTCTATTGCTGGGAGAATTTTTCTTCAATGTAAATGTCTTCTCATCTCTTAAAAAAAAAAAAATCTTAAAGTGCTAACTTTATATAAAGCAGGCAAATTATTCAAGTAATTTGCTATTAAGCCAATTTTTTTATAGATCTCAATAAAAAACTAAGAATAAAGTGAAACAGGAAGACAGACATGGAGAAAAAAATGACAAGTTGTAGCTGGACAAAGCAATAAAATGCTGCTATACCATCTTAGCCTCATTTCAATTAGACACATAAGCTAACAGTTTTAGGTATCTGCTGGTTTAGTAGATTTGCTAAATTTACACATCAACAGGTATACATAAAAAGTCCTAAAGAAAAGAAAGCCACTTATAAATCAACATCAGAGACTAATTAAAGCAATCTTAAAAGGTTGTCTACTACTATAAATGAATATAAAATATACCTTACAAACTAAGAACTGAAACCTTGTTCAAAGTTTCATTACTCCTGCCCTTGAGCTGCTTCTTCAAGATAGTACACATTAACCAAATGGCGATTGAGGTGTTTGCTATAATCTTTTCCCTTTCTGAAAGAACGATCACAGAAAATACAAACAAAATCTCCCTTAGCCACTTTGACTGCTAAGGCTTCCTTTGCATTTTTTCTGCTAGATTCTTGTGAAACTGGCCGAGCCCCATGTAATCCAGAATCATCACTACCCTCTGACATGTTGTCACTTAGATCACTTCCTTCATGGCTGTGGATGCCTTCATCTTCATCAATTTCCTGAGACTCATTTACTGCCATGGTAGCAGGAGGTGATGGCGGTGCAGTTGTGGACACTGCTTCACCACATTCTTCTACTGCTGAGGGGGGAAGCACTGGTGAAACTGGTTCTTGAACTGTTGAGTTTATACCAGGGAGATTCTCTCTTGTGTTCTCATCAGTGTCCATTTCACAAACCACAGCGTCAGTCTGATGTTTACCATCTGAAGTTTCACCCTCTGGCATATTCAAGTTTTGTCTAGGGGATGAAACATGGGTAGATTCCTCGATATTAGCAGCAAGACCAGGTAGGCTCTCATCTGCCTCTTCTGCTCCTACTTTCTGAACAGGGGCTTCTTTATTTCCTTCACCTCTGATGAGTAATTTTTGGTCTCTTGATGCCTCTTCTTTTAAATTTTCCTTTGGCAGCAGTGGTGATGGTGGTGACAGATCTTCTGTGCTTACACTTTCCTTTAGAAGCCAGCTATCTTTAACAGGCACTAAGCCAACTTCAATAAGGACTTGCTCCTTCTGTGCCCTTTCACTCTGCATGTTAGACTTTTCCTTTTTATGTTTTCGGAGAGGAGACTTTTTGGAAACTGGCTCCATGTGAAGGGGAGGCTCTCTGGGAGGAGAAGGCTCCTTCTGAGCAGGCTCCTTCTGAACCACCCCGACAGGAGGAGACAGCTCCATCTGAACAGGTTCCTTCTGGACCACCTCTATGGGAGGAGACAGCTCTACGTGAACAGGCTCCTTCTGTACTACCTGCATAGAAGGAGACAGCTCCATCTGAATAGGCTCCTGGACCACCTCCATGGGAGACAGCTCCATCTCAATAGGCTCCTTCTGGACCACTCCCATGGGAGGAGACAGCTCCATTTGAACAGGCTCCTTCTGAACCACCTCCACGGGAGCAGGTTCTACTCGGGCAACCTCCATCTGAATAGGTTCCACAGGAGCAGGCCCCATTTGGGCAACCTCCATCTGAGCAGTCTCCATGGGAGGAGGCAGCTCCATGTGAGCAGGTACCATCTGAGCAGGCTCCACAGGAGGTGGCAGCTCCTTCTGAGCAGGCCCCTCCTGAACCACCTCCATCTGAACAGGCTCAGCATGAGCAGGCTGTATCTGGGAGCCGTCCATCTGAGCAGGCTCCATGGGAGGTGGCGGCTCCACCTGAACGGTCCCCTTCTGAACTGTCTCTGTGGGAGCAGGCCCTATCTGGGCAGGCTCCATGTGAGGAGGGCCCATCTGAGTAGGCCCCTTCTCAACAGGTTCCTTTTGAGCAGGCTTGCTGCTTTTCTTACTTGATTTATTTTTCAGAGTTTTCTTCTTTGTACTTTTTTTGATGTAGGTATTTTGCTTTTTATTTTCTTCCACTTTGCTGTCACCCTTTGGCACTTCCTGACTATTATTTTTGGATTTGCTTTCTACCTTCCTTTTCTTTCTTGTTGAAGATTCCTCATCATTCACAGGATCACGTAAAGAATGGGTGTCAGCTTCCAACCTCCTTTTGCTTTTCTTAGTTTTACAAAATTTTTCTGAATTGCTTCCGGTATGCACATCCATCTCTTTCATCTCTGTTACTGATTTTCGAGTTCTGGTAGTCACTTGGATCACTGACACATTATTAGAAGGCTTTTTCTCTTTTGAGACATCTCTTTTCTCTGCTTTTATAGACTTTTCATTTTTCTTTCCAGCTACATCCCCTTTTATTTTTGTCTGTTCTGTTTCTGTTTTTTCATTGGTAATATTATCAGGCAAGTCAGTCTCTCGTTTTTTGGTTTTCTTTAGTTTCACTTTTGAGACATCCATTGTTTTATTAGGACAAGTAGGATGCTTAGATTTGAAGTGATACTGTAGATTACACTTCTTGGAAGCTGCATAGTCACATACAGGGCAATTGAACTGTCGTGGATTCACATGTAGCTCTACATGTTTTTTGAAGTTACTTCTATCTGCTGTTTTGTAGTCACAGTGTGGGCAATTAAGAGGTTTAGGCCCATTGTGAACCTGTCTTGCATGGCGAGTTACTTCATGTTGATTTGAGGCCACATAACTGCACTGATCACATTTAAATGGCTTCTCACCTGAAGGTAAATCAAAAGTATGAGAGAAGATATAGATTAAGACAAATTCAACATTAAAATATAAGGAACTGTATATGTAAAATAATGACAGTCTATTAAAAATGCTGTATCATGCACCTTACATTTACCGTATTTATTTGTATAACATTTCTCTACCCTTTGACATTGATTCTGAGGAATAAATCTCAGTCAACCACAAGCTTCAAAACAGTTCAAGTTAGAGTCCTCAAGCACTATTAAAGAACAGAGATTCTTTAAGAAATACACAACCATTGGCAAAGCTCAATTGGGCTCTGAATGTTAATTTGAAGGAAAATTATCTATTTTAATTTTTTGTGTGTGTTTAGTTAAAACAAATGCATAATGGAGTAGAAAATAAAATTCTGGCCAGGTGCAGTGGCTCATGGCTATAATTCCAACACTTTGGGAGGCGATGGCAGAAGGCTCGCTTGAGCCTAGGAGTTAGGGAACAACCTGAGCAAAATAAATAAAAACAAAAATTAACTTTGGGAGGCCAAGGTGAGTGGATCCCTTGAGGCCAGGAGTTTGAGACCAGCCTGGCCAACACAGTGAAACCTTACTTTACTAAAAATACAAAAAAAAAATTAGCTGGGCATGGTGTTGCATGCCTGTAATCCCACCTACTTGGGAGGCTGAGACACGAGAATTGCTTTAACTTAGGAAGCAGAGTTTGCAGTGAGCCAAGATCGCACCACTTCACTCCAGCCTGGGCAACAGTGAGACTGTCTCAAAAAAAAAATCAGCCGGGCATTGGGGAGTGCACCAGTTGTCCTATCTACTCAGGAGGCCAAGGCAGGAGGACAGCTTAAGCCCAGGAATTTGAAGTAGCAGTGAGTTGTGAATGTGCTACTGCACTGCAACCTGGGCAACAGAGCAAGGCCCTGCCTCAAAAATAAATCAAATAAAATTCCCAGCCAGGTGCAGTGGCTCACATCTGTAATCCCAGCACTTTGGGAGGCCAAGGCAGGTGGATCTCCTGAGGTCAGGAATTCAAAACCAGCCTGGTGAACATAGTGAAACCCCGTCTCCAGTCAAAATCCAAAAAATTAGCCGGGCATGGTGGCAGATGCCTGTAATCCCAGCTACTTGGGAGGCTGAGGCAGGAGAATTTCTTGAACTCGGGAGGCAGAGGTTGCAGTGAGCCGAGATCATGCCACTGCACTACAGCCTGGGCAACGAGTGTGAAAATTCGTCTCAAACAAACAAACAAATAAATAAATAACATACTTTCCCCACCCTAATTTTCTTGTGGTAAATCTTGAGAAAAACACTCTGGGCTATACTCCCAGATCCTAGGTAAAAGTTTTGAAATTCTGAGCAAAGGCGTTTTCTTGAAATTTAACCCTTCTGTCCATCATGGTAAGCGCTGAGTACATTTTCACTTAGCAAACTTCCTGCGCTAGCATTGCTATTTTAAAGTAAAAATATAGGGAAACTTTCTTGATGTTTCCCCCACCTTTTCTATAAAATGTGTAAAGGAACTAGGTAATGAGAAGTGGCACACAAATAGATATGGTATGAAAAATAAGAAACATCATAATCACTGATACATACAGAACCAGAACAACCCCCACCCCCAAATGAAAGGCACAAGAGTAATACATTCTACCTGAATACATACCCATCTAGATCACACTCTAGTAAATATTACCAAATGGTATCCATACCCCACTGGTCCAATGGAATGCATAGTAGAAAAATGGAAATTGACATTTATGAAAATTCATCTCAAACATTCTCAAATTCATTATCAAATCTTACTAAAATTTTTCATAAAGCAAAACTCAGACATTAGGCAAAACCATGTAGATGTTGAATTTTATATGATTAGAAAATGCCTGGTAATAAAATAATCACCATCCAGGTAGTCAAATTGGATATTCAGCTGACTGGATAATTCTTCTCCATGTTGGTCTACTAACAGATTTATTAATATGCCAGTTTCTACAACACACTACATGACTCTGTACTTGGTTCTATCTTGTCCTCTCCAGTGAATGAGTTAAATGGAGACAAACATTTTCTTAACATATGTGGACACAGAACATAGAAAGACAGGTAGCACAAGGCCTAAGAACTTGTTCTAGACAGAGCTAGACTATCTGGGAGATAAAACGATGGGCTCTGCAAGATGCTTACTGGGAGACTTTGAGCAAAGTACTGAAACCTCTCTAGAGTTCAATTTCTTTTCTTTTTTTTTCTTAAAAATTTATTATTATTATTTTTAAAAAGACGGGGTTTCACCATGTTGGTCAGGCTGGTCTTGAACTCCCGACCTCAGGTGATCCGCCCACCTTGGCCTCCAAAGTGCTTGGATTATAGGCGTGAGCCACCGCGCCCGGCCTCAATTTTTTAAAATATAAAATACTCTCTAAGTGTTGTGAGCTATAATCTAATCTAATCCACGTAAAGTCCTTAAAATGGAGCACACAGCAAGAATTTTCACTTTTAGAACCAACTGGTAACTCTGAGTATGAATAAATAAAAGGGAAGACTAGGCCAGGCGTGGTGGGTCATGCCTGTAATCCCAGAACTTTGGGAGGCATTTTTGTAAAAATACAGAATTTTGGGAAGCGTTTTGTAAAAATACAAAAAAAATGGGCCGAATGTGGTGGTGTATGCCTATAGTCCCAGCTACTTGGGAGGTTGAGGCAGAAGAATCGCTTGAATCAGGGAGGTGGAGGCTGCATTGAGCTGAGACTGTACCACTGCAATACAGGCTGGGCAACACTAGGCTTGTCTCAAAAAAGAAATTAATTAAAAAGACTGGGCACAGTGGTTCATGCCTGTAATCCCACGGTGAAAGCCCATCTCTACTAAAAATACAAAAAATTAGCTGCTGGGCATGGTGGCACCCACCTGTAATCCCAGCTACTTGGGAAGCTGAGGCAGAAGAATCATTTGAACCCGGGAAGCAAAAGTTGCAGTGAGCTGAGACTGCACCATTGCACTCCAGCCTGGGCAACGGGGTGAGACTCTGTCTCAAAAAGTAAATAAATAAGGCTAGGTGCAGTGACTTACACATGTAATCCCAGCACTTTTGGGAGGCTGAGGCAGGAGGATCATCTGAGGTCAGGAGTTCAAGACCAGCCTGACCAACATAAACTCTATCTCTACTAAAAATACAAAAAATTAGCCAGGTGTGGTAGCACATGCCTGTAATCCCAGCTACTCGGAAGATTGAGGCAGGAGAATTGCTTGAATCTGGGAGGCAGAGGTTGCCATGAGCCATGATAGCGCCACTACACTCCAACCTGGGCAACAAGAGCGAAAATCCTTCTCAAATAAATAAGCAAACAAATAAATAAATGGGAAGACTCTTATGTACCCTGTCTTTTCTACATTATGAGTAAATAGGTAAGTGGAATTTATCTCTTCTCTTCTTATATACACTAACAGAATTATAATTAAAATATCATAATTTTATAACCTCTAACGAACAAGGTGATCTATACAGCAAGCATCAAGGTACAAGGTTCTACCTAAGGAATGGCGAAGGGAAAGGGAGGATGTAGAAATTTTGTTTAACAGCTTCTCTTCTTGATAAATCTGCCAGTTGTCTGTTTTATTCCTCCAACATGAATTTATAGGTGTAAGCAAGTCAAAAGGGGAAGGATTTTTGTAAGCTTTACATATACCTATCAAAAGCATTCTTTGAAGAATGGTCAGGTATTGGCTCACACCCTTAATCCTAATCCTTTTGGGAGGCTGAGGTGAAGAAGATTGCTTGAGCTAAAGAGTTTTGAGACCAGCATGGGCAACCTAGTGAGACCTTGCCTCTACAAAAAAATTTAAAAATCAGCCAGATGTGGTGGTACAAGCCTACAGTACCACCTACTCTAGAGGCTGAGGCAGGAGGATCGTTTGAGCCTAGGAGGTCAAGGCTGCAGTGAAAAATACACAAGCACAAGCCTCTCAGTGTTTTTAAATTTTTTAAATTAAATCTATTAAAAATAAAAACAAGACAAATATCTAGAGAGAATATTAAAGAATTTTTTTTTTTTTGAGACTGAGTCTTGCTCAGCTGCCCAGGCTGGAGAGCAGTGGTGCGATCTTGGCTCACTGCAACCACCATCTTCTGAATTCAAATGATTCTCTCATCTCAGCCTCCCAAGTAGCTGGGATTACAGGCACCCGCCATCACATCCGGCTAATTTTTGCATTTTAGCACAGACTGGGTTTCATCACGTTGGCCATTCTGTTCTTGAACTCCTGACCTCAGGTGACACGCCCACTTTGGCCTCCCAAAGTGCTAGGATTATAGGCATGAGCCACTGTGCCCAGCTGGCAGAGAAAATTTTTAAGTAAAAAGTAATGGGGGCATACAATAAATTAACACCAATAAAATGAAGTTCCAATAATGCAACATAAATAAACCTCAAGAACACTTTACTAAAAAAAAGTCCTAAAACTAGGTACAGTGGCTCGTGCCAAGAGGTTTAGGAAGCTGTCACTGTGCCCACTGCACTCCAGCCTGGGTGTGAGATCTCATCTAAAAGAAAACAAACAAACACACTACAATGTTCTTTGGTAGGACACAGGATATCATCCAGGGAAAAGACTGGGTGTGCTGAGTGAAAAGGGCAAGGTGTTTCTGAGTAGAAATATTCTACATCTTGTTCCTGAGTGATAACCAACTAGGTGAAAGCATAGTCACTGAGCTGTACACTTAAGACCTGTGTACTTTTAAATTTATAAATTATACCTCAATAAAATATTTTTAAATTTATTCTACAAAGATTCTCAAACTATTATAATAACATTCAAACAATCCCAGCTATTTAAGATAGTCCCTTGGCACCCAATGTTATCAAAATAAACATATGCATCTGGGCACAGTGACTCATGTCTGTAATGCCAACACTTTGGAAGGCTGAGACAAGAGAACTGCTTGAGACCAGGAGTTTGAGGCCAGCCTGGGCAACACAGCAAGACCCAGTCTCTATAAAAATAAGTAAGATATTTAAATAAAAATCGGCCAGGCGTGGTGGCTCACGCCTGTAATACCAGCACTTTGGGAGGCCAAGGCGGGTGGTTTACCTGAGGTCAGAAGTTCGAGACCAGTCTGACCAACATGATGAAACCCCGTCTCAAAAAAAAGAAAAGAAATAAATAAATAAAAATAATGTCCCAGCAGAGTGCAGTGGCTCACTTCTGTAATCCCAGCCCTTTGGGAGGCCGAGGTGGGTGGATCACAAGGTCAACAGATAGAGACCAGCATGGCCAACATGGTGAAACCCCGTCACTACTAAAAACACAAAAATTAGCTGGGTATGGTGGTGCACACCTGCAGTTCCAGCTACTCAGGATGCTAAGGCAGGAGAAGCACTTGAACCCGGGAGGCAGAGGTTGCAGTGAGCCAAGATCCCGCTACTGTACTCCACACCCTGGCAACAGAGCGAGACTCTGCATCAAATAATAAAAAAAATAAAAATAAAAAAAAATAAAGAGGCTGAGTACGGTGGCTCACACTTGTAATTCCAGCACTTTGGGAGGCCAAAGGTGGGCATATCACAAGCTCAGGAGTCCGAGACCAGACTGTTCAATATAGTGAAACCCCGTTTCTACTAAAAAATAAAAATAAAAAAATAAAAAAACTTAGCTGGGGCGTGGTGGCTCATGCTTGTAGTCCCAGCTACTCAGGAGGCTGACGCGGGAGAATCGCTTGAACCTGGGAGACAGAGGCTGAAGTGGGCCGAGATTGTGCCAGTGCACTCCAGCTGGGCAACAAGAGCAAAACTCCATCTCAAAAATAATAATAATAGTCCCCATTAGCTGGAGTGGTGGCATGTGCCAGTAGACCCAGTTACTCAGGAGACTGAGGCAGGAGAATGGCTTGAGCCCAGGCATTTGAAGTTGCAGTGAGGTGTGATCACACCACTGCATTCCAGCCTGGGCAACAGAGTCCCCAACTCCAAAAACATAAACAGCAACAAAAATTACATTTGTGAGCTTTTGTCCTACAATATATAATCTGAAACTCACTCTCTTTGTATTACTAAGACTGGAGACACCAAATACTTGTTTTCAGTAACCAGCATATATACAACAGCTAGTAACTATTACTAGTTTTTAAGACACCATTAAAATACTTGCCATACTGTATCAGCAACTACTAAAATTCATTTTTAAAATATAGCAGGCAAAACTCAAAACATTTTGCAAACCCAAATACAATTGTTTCAGGCAAAGATTATCAACTGGTATAAAACACCATAAACATTTAAACAGTGACAAGACAAAGTATTACTAATTCAATGAAAGGATAAATGTATGTAGTCCTTCTATATGCAGTGACCCAACATTATATTAATGGATCAACCAGATGTGACTTTAAATGAGGCATATCATTTTCGGGAAAGATTATCAAGGATTTAAATTTAATTTCCAGTTTACAATACAAAAGATAGAAGAAAAGTTAAATGACACCACGAGAAAACAAGTGGACATATCCAGAAGGGAGGACATTCTACAAAAAAAAAAGGTCATATTTTTTCAATGTCCTATATTCCCCATCTGTAAAATGGGGATAATAGAACTCATGCAACACAAAATAGTTATGAAGCCTAAAACTAGGTAACTAAAATAAAGCTCTTGGCCAGGAGCGGTGGCTCACGCCTGTAATCCCAGCACTCTGGAAGGCTGAGGCAGGCAGACCACTTGACTTCAGGAGTTCGAGACCATGCTGGCCAACATGGTGAAACCTCATCTTTACTGAAAATACAAAATTAGCCAGGCATGGTGGCACATGCCTGTAATCCCAGCTACTAGGGAGGCTGAGGCATGAGAATTGCTTAAACACAGGAGGCAGAGGTTGCAGTGAGTTCACATCTGTGCCACTGCCCTCCAGCCTGGGGGACAGAGCAAGACTCTATCTCAACTAAAGAAAAACAAAGGAAAACAAAACCTGGTAAGTACATATTCTAGAAATATCAATTCAAACTAGCAATGTTTCAAAAGTTTAATAACCACATGTGGTTAGTGGCTACTCAACTGAATAGCACAGATCTAAGATATTTATTAACTTAAGGGAGATGGGTCTACATAGACTTTTGTAAATACCAAGATTTAAGATACTTTTTCCACAGAGATACACTTTCTAAATCTGTATTCTAATCAGAAGTGGTAGTTGGGCCAGCCACGGTGGCTCACGCCTGTAATCCCAGCTGAGGCAGGCGGATCACGAGGTCAGGAGTTCAAGAACAGCCTGACCAACATGGTAAAACCCCATCTCTACTAAAATTACAAAAATTAGCCAGGCATGGTGGTGCACACCTGTAATCCACCTACTCAGGAGACTGAGGCAGGAGAATTGCTTGAACCCGGTAGGTGGAGGCTGCAGTGAGCTGACATTGCACCACTGCACTCCAGCCTGGGCAAGAGAGCAAGGCTCAGTCTCAGAAAGATAAAAAAGAAGTGGTAGCTCATCAAGAGTCATCAGGGCTGGAATAAAATAATTACCCATTCGAGCAAGATCACCAATGCTAACATTACTTTTTAACTTGATAATGAGGACTAATTTTTTTTTTTTTTTTCCTGAGACAGAGTTTTGCTCTTGTTGCCCAGGCTGGAGTGCAATGGTGTGATCTTGGCTCATTGTCACCTCCGCCTCCCAGGTTCAAGCAATTCTCCTGCCTCAGCCTCCTAAGTAGCTAGGATTACAGGCATGCACCACCATGCCAATTTTGTATTTTTAGTAGAGACAGGGTTTCTCCATGTTGGTCAGGCTGGTCTTAAACTCCCAACCTCAAGTGATCTGCCCGCCTCAACCTCCCAAAGTTGGGATTACAGGCATGGGCCACCAGATCCAGCCAATGGGGACTAATTCTCCGTGGCGATAGTGATTGTTTCGGTCACTGGAGTGGATGAATCTCTCATGTTATAGTCCTATACTCTTACTATAGCTTAATAAATTGGCATCCTAGATTGTCTATCATTCTCTTTTTCAAGCTAAGCTTTTGCAGTCAGTCTTCGAAAGCTCTACCAAACCTTGAAACACAACAAACCTAAATTTCAGGACCTAAAAAGCTAAAAAGGAATCCCCGACACATGCTAACCACACGTTATGAATCTCAGCTTTATACTGTTAGGAGAAATGTGAGAAGTAGGGGTTATGCAGAAAGGATCAATCAGCCTTGGTCTATATTAGTTTAACTTCTGTTGGAGTAACAGAACACTTCAAAGACTTGATAAGAATTAAGGAGCCTCCTCCCAGAAAATGTATACACAAAAATTTCATTCTCCGGAGGTCCACCTTTGGATTCCACATTAGGAATTCCCGACAGAACACTGATTTTTAAATTCTGACTTCTAAATTATATTAAAAATAAATCATAAATAAATGACTCAGTTACAAGCCTAAAAGAATGTACTTAAAATTGTCATTTACTGAAAATGATAGAAAAGTTCCCATTTCATACCAACCTGAATGAGTACGCATATGTCTAGTTAGATGAGTCTTCTGAGAACTTGAGTAAGGACAAAGTTCACATTTATATGGGCGTTCTCCTGCAAAATTTCAATGATGAAGAGTGTTTAAATGTCACAAAATAAACCAAACACAATTCTCACTAACAATGCAAAAATATTCAGTACTCAGTACATTTTAACAAGAATTATTTTTTTCTATTTCTGGCAAAAAGATCAATTTATCATGTATTTAAAATGTAAGTTATTTATTTCAGAAATTATGACATTATTTTGGCTTTGAGAAAAAACATTGACTTTCTGAATTCTCACAGCCCTTTTAGTTTTCACAGTGATACTGTATGCTATTACATTAAGTAGTGAGAAGTTAAAAACTACCTTGATAAATAAGGTAATCAAGCATATGTTTGTTAAATAAGAATACCCTTTTAAAAAAATCTACCGGATGGCCAGGCGCGGTGGCTCACGCCTGTAATCCTAGCACTTTGGGAGGCCGAGGTGGGTGGATCACCTGAGGTCAGAAGTTCAAGACCAGCCTGGCCATCATGGTGAAACCCCATCTTAAAAAAAAAAAAAAAAAATCTACCGGAATTGTCTAATGCTATTAACAGCAGTTTTTTTTTTTTTTTTTGAACCTTGTGAATGATTAATCTACTACCATTTGAACTTGTTAGCTTAAAGCAACAATACTTTTAAGTGGCAACGTAGTTGCTTTATGCTAAAAATTCAAGTGGTAGAGTTCCAGACCAGCCTAGGCAACACAGCAAGGCCCCATCTCTAAAAATGTATTTTAAAAACTAGCCTGGGTCAGGCATGATGAATCATGCCTGTACTCCCAGCACTTTGGAAGGCTGAGGCGGGTGATCACCTGAGTGAGGTCAGGAGTTTGAGACCAGTCTGACCAACATGGAAAAACCCTGTCTCTACTAAAAATACAAAATTAGCCAGGCATGGTGGTGCATGCCTGTAATCCCAGCTACTTGGGAGGCTGAGGCAGGAGAATCACTTGAACTGGGAGGCAGAGGTTGCAGTGAGCCAAGATCACGCCACTGCACTCCAGCTTGGGCAACAAGAGCGAAACTCCAACTCAAAAAAAAAAAAAACTAACCTGGGCCAAGCATGGGGATTGTGGCCCCCGTCTGTAACCCTAACACTTTGAGAGGCCAAGACAGGCTGATCGCTTGAGCCCAGGAGTTCAAGACTAGCCTGGGCAACACAGTAAGACCCCCTCTCTAAAAAAAAAAAAAAAAAAAAATAGAAAATTTAGCCAGGCGTGGTGGCACATGCCTGTAGTCCAAGCTACTTGGGAGGCTGAGGGAGAAGGATTGCTTGAGCCCAATAAGGACAAGGCTGGTATGAGCTGTGATTGTACCATTGTGCTCCAGCCTGGGTGAAAGTGAGATCCTGTAGACCCAGCACTTGGGAGGCTGAGGTGGGAAGATCACTTGAGCCCAGAGTTTGAGGTTGCAGTGAGCTATGATGGCACCATTGTATTCTAGCCTTGGAGAAAGAGGGAGATCCTGTCTCTAAAAACATAAAATAAAAAACAGTACGTTATAAAGTTAGGCTGGGCACAGTGGCCTGTAATCTTTGCACTTTGAGAGGCCAAGGAGGGCGGATTGCCTGAGCTCAGGAGTTCAAAACCAACCGGGGCAACAGAGTAAAACTCGTTCTCTACTAAAAATACAAAAAACACTAGCCAGGCGTGATGGGATGCGCCTGTAGTCCCAGCTACTCGAGAGGCTGAGGCAGAACTGCTTGAATCCAGGAAGCAGAGGTCGCAGTAAACTGAGATTGCGCCACTGTACTCCAGCCTGGGCAACAGAGTAAGACTCGAAAATTTAAGAAATAGGTCATTAATTTTCTTCTTATTGTTATGAGATAGGGTCTCGCTCTGTCACTCAGACTGGAGTACGATGGTGTTAGCATGGCTCCTACAGCCTTGACCTCCTGGGCTCAATAGATCTTTCCAGCTTCCTAAGTAGCTGGGACCATAGACGTGTATAATCATGCCCAGCTAATGTTGTTGCGTTTTTTTTTTCTTTTTTTTCTGTAGAGACCAGATTTTGCCATGTTGCCCAGACTGGTCTTGAACTCCTGGGCTCAAACAATCCACCTGTCTTGGCCTCCCAAAGTGCTGGGATTACAGGCATGAGCCACCAGGCCCAATTAGTCCTTAATTTTAAAAAAACAAATTCTAAAAACCACAGGGACTAAAGACTAGAGGCCAGTGATTTAATACTGAAGAATTAAGACTCAAAGGCAGGAAATATATATTCTTTTTAGACATGGCTGTCAACCACAAAACAAGCTTTTAAAGAAAGGTGTACAATTTGTTTTAATGCAGTCTCCAGACACAAAATAATTACGACTTTGGTAAAGTTACTAACACGTCCTGTTTCCCCAGCTGTAAAAGTAACAGAATCTTCATTTGCTATAATTGTGAAAGTTTAAATAATACATGCAGAGCATTTAACACTGTGCCTGGCACATAGTAAAGCCTTCAATAAATGTCAGCTATCAATTTTGCCTATATAACAAAATACAGAAACAAATGTGTCTAATAAAAGAAGGTAAAGATGGTACACAGAAAAAAAGAATAGGCCAGGCATGGTGGCTCACGCCTGTAATCCCAGTACTTTGGGAGGCAGGCAGATAGTTTGAGCCCAGAAGGTGGAGGCTGCAGTGAATGGTGATCACACCACTGCACTCCATACAGGGTAACAGAACTGTATGTCTCAAAACAAAACAGACCCTGTCTCAAAACAAACAACAACAAAAAGAATGGTAACAAGTAGGAAAGGTGTTCCTAGTAACTATTTTGCTGTAATTTGCTGGTAGCTATGTATTAGCTGTAAAGAGCTCATAGCAATAGAATGCCTACCTTTTGACCTGAACAATTAAGGTAGTTTTATGTTAATAGAATTCTTTAAAAAAATGATATACAAATAGCCAATAAACACATGAAAAGATAAACATTATCATTAGCCTTGAGGGAAATGCAAATCAAAACCACAGTGAGATGAAAACTTCATACCCACTAGGAAGGTATCTGTAATCACAAGGACAGATGCTAACAGTATCACTGCTGAGGATGTACTGAAATTGGAATCTTCACACATTGCTGGTGGGATTGTAAAACGGCATAGGTAATTTGGAAAACAGTTTGGCAGTTAACCAAAATGTTGCTACTATACTTCCCCACAATCTCACTCTTAGATATATGTTCAAAAGAAACAAAAACAGGCCGGGCGCAGTGGCTCACGCCTGTAATCGTAGCACTTTGGGAGGCCAAGGTGGGTGGATCACTTGAGGTCAGGCGTTCAAGATCAGCCTGGCCATCATGGTGAAATCCCATCTTAAAAAAAAAAAAGAAAAAAAACATACGTCCACACAAAAACCTAAACATGAATATTCCCAGCAGCATTATTCGGACTGCATATATGATTCCATTTATATGATATATTCAAAACAAGCCAATCCACAGTGAGCCGTATATGTAAATTTTATCTCAATAAAGTTGGAAAAAATTAAATAGCACTGCAGATAAACTTGAAGAATCAAAGAAAATTTACTTTTAAATTATTTTATTATTTTTTTTGAGACGAGGTTTTGCTCTTGTTGCCCAGGCTGGTGTGCAATGGAACGATCTTGGCTCACTGCAACCTCTGCCTCCTAAGTTCAAGCGATTCTGCTGCCTCAGCCTCCCGAGAAGCTGGGACTACAGGCGCGTGCCACCATGCCAGGCCAATTTTGTATTTTTAGTAGAGATGAGGTTTCACCATGCCGGCCAGGCTGGTCTCAAACTCCTGACCTCATGATTGGCCCAACTCAACCTCACAAAGTGCTGGGATTACAGGCATGAGCCACCATACCTGGCCTACTTTTAAATTCTGTGCAACAAATTATCTTATCTGTGTAATTCTACAAACTAGGCATAACCGTTCTAAAAAGCTTAGTTGCCTACTGATTTTTCAATTACCACACAGGTAAAGGGTTTCTTTAAAAGTGAACCAGTTAAACACCAGAACCACTATATTAAAGAGGTTAACCTGAATGAAAGTAATCCCCAACTCCCCGACCACACCATCACGATAATAATCAGCTGTAGAATAATGAGATTGCTGAACTTTAAATGCTACTTGTTATTTTTCCAGATAGAGTCTCACTATGACTTGCAGGCTGGAGTGCAGTGGTGCAATCTCTACTCACTGCAACCTTCACCTCCCAAGTTCAAGCGATTCTCCTGCCTCAATCTCCCAGAGTGCTAGGATTACAGGTGTGAGCCACCACCAACAGCTTTAAATGATACTTGTATATGACCTTGGGAACATCACTTCAGGCTTTTATATCTCAAGTTTTCCCCTCTGTAAACATGAACTATTATCACAGATGCTATTTTCCTCAGTGGACTGCTGTGAAGATTAGCATAGAAGACAGCACCTAACACTGGGCACAAAAAAACACAATTAAACCCAGTAAGTGAATCAGAAAACTGGGCTACTTAATAATGCAAGTGGAAATGAGGATTCCTGCACACTATCAATGTAAGTGATTCCTGTTGTTTTTCTCTCTACTCTTCCACACCAGATGAGTTTATTTTCCAAAATTTTCAGAATTATGCATTTAATAACACCAGAGATACTTTCAGAATTTACATAACAAGGTATTAACCTTCAATCTACCAAATTGTTTTAAGATGTATACATCACCAAACTGTTTAAGACATTAAAAAAAAAAAAAAAAAAAAAAAAAAAGCTACGCTCGGTGGCTCATGCCTGTAATCCCAGCACTTTGGGAGGCCGAGGCAGGCAGATCACGAGATCAGGAGTTTGACACCAGCCTGTCCAACATGGTAAAACCCCGTCTCTACTAAAAATAACAAAAAAATTAGCTGGGAGTGGTGGCACGAAACTGTGATGCCAGTTACTTTGTAGGCTGAGGCAGGAGAATCACTTGAACCACTAGGAGGTGGAGGTTACATGGAGCCAAGATCACACCATTACACTCCAGCCTGGGTGACAGCAAGATTCTGTCTCAAGAAAAAAAAAAAATCAGAATGAAGGTAGTACTGGGGAAAAAGAAGCATTAAGACCAAATAAAACAGGGCAGTCATGGTGGCTCATGTCTGTAATCCCAGCACTTCAGGAGGGTGAGACAGGTGGATCATCTGAGGTCAGGAGCTCGAGACTAGCCTGGCCAGCATGGTGAAACCCCATCTCTACTGAAAATACAAAAATCATCCAGGCATGGTGGTGGGTACCTGTAATCCCAGCTAAATGAATATGATGTACTTATTTATGAGTTTAGTATATATGATGCCTGGGATTTGTTTTAAGATATTATAGGTAAGGTTAGTTTAGTCTAATAGTCTGTATAATTCAAACTGTCAAGTGATTAATGGGGTTGGATCCCCCAAGTAACTTTCATTTCCTACTCTGTGTATTTTTCTAACGGTTGACCTTTACTTCTGAATTTGAATGGTTTCAAAGCATGGAGACAATCAATCACAGGTTATGATGAATTCCAAAGGGACTACAAATTCTTTTACTGGACTAAATTTTAAAACATTCAACACATGAGCCATCCATCTGCTGGGGCTTAGCAATCTTGTAACAGAGGTCACCCTTGTAATGGAGTTTCACCTCCAAGTTTTATTGTTTAAGTCTACCATTTAATAGTTTCAAAGTCTTTGGGATGTAAAAACTAAGTAAATAAAATAAATTTTAAAAAATTACGTCAGCTGGTCATGGTGGCTCCCAGCACTTTGGGAGGCTGAGGGCAGATTACTTGAGCTCAGGAGTTTGAGACCAACCTGGGCAACAAGGAACTACAAAAATTAGGCAGGTGCAGTGGCATGCATCTGTGGTCCCAGCTACTTGGGGGACTGAGGCAAGAAGATCACTTGAGCCCAGGAGGTCAAGGCTGCAGTGAGCAGTGATCATGCCACTACACTCCAGGCTGGGTGACAAAGTAAAACTCTCAAAAAAAAAAAAGGCTACCACTCCACTTAAAAGCAGTAAAGCAGTATCAATTCCCCTCCCCAATGTCCTCTTCATCAGTGGGGTGCAATCTTGGCAAGTGCCAGGACCTGTAAGTCCTATAAGAGGAGATCTGAGGCTAACAGCATCCCACAGCCCCTATTCATTTGTGATCCCAAGAGTAGAGTACTGGATTACTCTCTACCCATTCATCAGGACCCAAATGTACAATTCTTACCAGGAAAATGTAACGGAAATGTCCACATGAGCTACCAATAGTTAAAATCATTTCTTTGAAAAATTAGGCCCTTTTGACAATAAACCAGTACAACTTTGGGCTTAAAAAAAAAAAGAAAGAAAAAAAAAATTAGGCCCTTCAATTACAAACATTTAAAATCCAATTTAAATTTTAAAAAATTAGGTGGGTGTGATAGTGCAGTCTGTAGTCCCAGTTACTTTGAAGGTTGGGGTAGGAGGACTGCTTGAACCCAGGAAGTAGAGGTTGCAGTGAGCTGTGATCACACCACTGCCTGGGCTACAGCTTGAGACTCTGTCTCAAATAAATAAAATCCAATTAAGGCCAGGCTCAGTGGTTCACATGCCTGTAATCCCAGCACTTTGGGAGGCCCAGACAGGCGGATCGCCTGAGGTTGGGAGTCTGAGACCAGCCTGACCAACATGAAGAAACCCCATCTCTACTAAAAATACAAAATTAGCTGGGTGTGGTGGCGTAAGACTGTAATCCCAGCTACTGAGGAAGCTGGGGCAGGAGAATCGCTTGACTCTGTGGCAGAGGTTGCAGATCGTGCCATTGTACTCCACCATGGGCAACAAGAGAGAAACTCCGTCTCAAAAAACAAAACAAAACAAAAACTACAGTGGACGCCAGATGAATCAAACCCAATTTAAAAGTGAATGACTGGTGTGCACAGTGGCTCATGCCTATAATCCCGACACTAAGGAAGGCTGAGTCAGGAGGATCACCCAAGGCCAGGCATTTAACACCAGCCTAGTCAACACAGTGAGACCCCATCTTTACAAAAAGAAATTAAAAGTTTCTGCCAGGTGTGGTGGCTCACGCCTTTAATCCCAGCACTTTAGGAGGCTGAGGCAGGTGGATCACCTAAGGTCAGGAGTTTGAGAACAGCCGATACTAAAAATACAAAAATTAGCTGGGTGAGGTGGCAGGCACCTATAATCCCAGCTACTCGGGAGGCTGAGGCAGAAGAATCGCTTGAACCTGGGGGGCAGAGATTGCAGTGACCTGAGATCATGCCACTGCACTCCAGGCTGGGTGACAGAGCCAGACTCCATTTCAAAAAGAAAAAAAGAAAAAAGAAAAGTTTCATTTTTGATAGTTGTACTTAGTATGGAATTCAAACAAGCTAAACATAATTCTCTGAAAAATACATTTATTTTTTATTTTTTATTTTTTTAAGAGACGAGGTTTCACCAGGTTGGCCAGGATGGTCTCGATCTCCTGACTTCATGATCCGCCCGCCTCGGCCTCCCAAAGTGCTGCGATTACAGGTGTGAGCCATCGTGTCCGGCCTTGAAAAATACATTTTTTTTTTGAGAGGAGAAAGGGAATAGTATGGGTTAAATCCTCATCTTTTTTTTTGTTGTTGTTTATTTTTATTTTTTATAAGACAGGGTTTCACCATGTTGGTCAGGCTGGTCTTGAACTCCCGAACTCAGGTGATCCGCCCGCCTTGGCCTCCAAAATGCTTGGATTACAGGCGTGAGCCACCACGCTCGGCCTATTTTTTTTTTTTTATTGCATTTTAGGTTTTGGGGTACATGTGAAGAACATGCAAGATTGTTGCATAGGTACACACATGGCAGTGTGATTTGCTGCCTTCCTCCCCATGAAAAATACATTTTCTACGTGTGTTTGCTTTCATAGGAAAA